>WNWK01017882.1:0-41350 GCA_009830355.1 Cherax destructor
GTTACAGTACATCATACACAGTAGTTACAGTACATCATACACAGGTGTTACAGTACATCATACACAGTAGTTACAGTACACCATACACAGGTGTTACAGTACACCATACACAGTAGTTACAGTACACCATACACAGTAGTTAAAGTACACCATATACACGTGTTACAGTACACCATACACAGTAGTTACAGTACACCATACACAGTAGTTACAGTACACCATACACAGGTGTTACAGTACATCATACACAGGTGTTACAGTACACCATACACAGGTGTTACAGTACACCATACACAGTAGTTACAGTGCACTATACACAGTAGTTACAGTACATCATACACAGTAGTTAAAGTACACCATATACACGTGTTACAGTACACCATACACAGTAGTTACAGTACATCATACACAGGTGTTACAGTACACCATACACAATAGTTACAGTACACCATACACAATAGTTACAGTACACCATACACAGTAGTTACAGTACATCATACACAGTAGTTAAAGTACACCATATACACGTGTTACAGTACACCATACACCGTAGTTACAGTACACCATACACAGTAGTTACAGTACATCATACACAGTAGTTACAGTACATCATACACAGTAGTTACAGTACACTATACACAGTAGTTACAGTACACCATACACAGTAGTTACAGTACACCATACACAATAGTTACAGTACATCATACACAGATGATCTATCATACACATCATACATCAGTCATCTCAGTCTACCAGAATCACCATTACCAGTCACCTGCTTCTCACTTTTAATCAATTAAATCGAAGGATTGCTGTAGTGTGCATTCATGTTTATATGTGGCTAAAATAAGATTTTGTTGAGATTTTTAATGCCAGAGGGTTAGCCACCCAGGATAACCCAAGAAAGGCAGTGCGTCATTGAGGGACTATCTGTCTTATTTCCATTGGGGGTCCTCAATCTTGCCCCCTAGGATACGACCCACACCAGTTGACTAACACCCAGGTACCTACTTGCTTGCTAGGTGAACGGGACAGCAGGTGTCAGGAAACATATCCAGTGCTTCCACCCTTACCGAGGACGAACCACGGACACTCAGTGTGTGAAGTGAGAGCGATGCCTACCAGGCCACAGACATGGTAGTGATCTTTTTGCCATCAATGTTCCTTCTCTGGGGTCTCATTTTTTCGTTGGCTCCAGCTGTCTGAAGATGGAAAGATTTTCATTACTCTGCAGAAAATCTGAAGTCAAATACAGTGGTCCCCCGAGTATCGTAAAAACTTCACTCCAGAAGCCTGCTCAAGCGCCATTACTGAACGAATTTACTCCCTTAAGGAAAAATGTCACGTAGGTTAGTCTATTTCAGACCCCCAAAAATACACTTCCACAAGCACTTAAAATATTATACTTACATAATTGTACAATTTCCGGGGTGTACGTAACTCGGGGGACCACTTTACTACTTATTTGATATTCAACTGTAACACTAAATTTTTCCAGGCCAGTACAGTAAGTACATGGTGTCATGAACAGACTAAGTTTATTTAGGTATACATACGTATAAGTACATTCTCTGTCCTCAGAAAACCCTTCACAAACCAGCACCTGGTTCATTGATACAGTTGCTGTCAGCATTTTTATGAAGGTCTTCTATTTAGTGCAGTTTTTCGTAAATGCGATTGAAAAGGTACAACAAAAATTGACCTGCATATACAGTGGTACCCCGACTTACGATGGTCCCCAAACACACCCTTTTATGTAAGTTGATTTTTTTAAATGCTTTTGTAAGTGAAATTTTGGGGGTCTAAAAGGACTAGTCTATTTTACATCATTTCTTATGGAGATAAATTCGTTTGGTAATGGCACTTGAACAGCATTCTGGAATGAAAAAATATCGTAAGTCGGGGTACCACTGTATTATGAAGGTCTTTCCATGCGCTATCCAGTTTTGTATGTTCTTATTCAGTCCTTTTTATAAAAAATTCACTGTATACAGGGACTTATAAGAAAGCTGACTGTAACAGTTTCTCAAAGCCAGTAGTGTATATGGTGTCACCAACAAATTCTCATGCATTAATACATTCGTTTTAATCTATCATTTGACACCAAACTTTATTTTTTTTTGTCAAGCCACAATAATGCTGCGTCTTATTTGTCTCTTTGTGCGTGCATGCACCCTTAGTATGGCATACCTTCATCAAAAAAATGCTATTATTTTAGAAGGCTGATAATATTCTACCTCTAAGGAACCTAGCAATTTCCAGTATTATAAGAAACCCACTATTACATATTACACCTCCCTAATTAATCTGATGGATTACATGATAACTAAAATGTTGATAGGGAACCTCATAGGAATGGTAACCTTAGACTTGCAAAAGGCCTTCGATACTGTCAATCACAGTATACAGTGGTACCTCGGGTTATGAGCTTAATTGGTTCCAGGAGGCTGTTCAAGTGCCAATACCGAACGCATTTGTTCCCATGAGGAATAATGTAAATTAGATTAATCCGTTTCAGACCCCCAAAAATACACTTACAAAAATTCACTTACATAATTGTTCGAGTTGGGAACGGTTTGTATGCCGAGGTACCACTGTAGTATTATGTAAGAAACTTCAAGCTATTGGCATAGATTCCATAGACTGGTTTAAGTCCTATCTTAGCAATAGGAAACAAATTGTCAAAATCAGCAAAACAGAATCAGGACCCCTGCTAATAGCATGTGGAGTTCCCCAAGGTAGTATTCTGGGTCCCTTGTTATGTATTTCTATGTTATGTTAACGACATGCCTATCAGTGTCAAGTGCAAACTCCTACTGTATGTGGATGACAGTGCTCTGTTAGTGTCAGGTAAAGACCCACAAGATATAGCTAATGTAATAACACTAGAAGTGGAATCCTGCAGCAGATGATTAGTAGACAACAAATTATCGTTACACCTCGGAAAAACGGAAGCCATACTCTTTGGCACGAAACATAAACTGAGAAGGGTAAATAATTTTAATGTCCGGTGTAATGGGGAACCCATCACTTCAGTTTCCTCAGTAAAATATCAAGAAGAGAGCCAAAAGGTACCTAATGAATGTAGCGACAGAAAGGGAGGAGAATGATTTTTTATTTTTTTAGCTAACACACATGCAAATGTAAATATAGTGGACCCTCGCTGTTCGAACACTCCAAAACTCACCCTCATTCCAGAATGCTGTTCAAGTGCTGTTACCAAACGAATTTATTCCCATAAGGAATGATGTACAGTGGACCCCCGCCAAATGAGCAAAATTCATTCCAGAAGCCTGCTCAAGTGCCATTACCGAACGAATTTACTTCCTTAAGAAAAAATGTCACGTAGGTTAGTCTATTTCAGACCCCCAAAAATACACTTCCACAAGCACTTACAATATTATACTTACATACTTGTACGATTTCTGGGGTGCTCATTAGGCGGGAGTCCACTGTAATTTGATTGGTCAATTTCAGACCCCCAAAAACACTTATAAAAGCACTTACAATAATAAACTTACATAAAAGGAGGGAGTTTTGGAGTGTTCGAATAGCGAGTGTCCACTGTAACTCTTTTTACCTTATTCCTAGTATACAGTGGACCCCCGGTGTTCGTCCATTTTTCGTAACAGAATGCTGTTCAAGTGCCATTACCAATCGAATTTATTCCCTTAAGAAATAATGTAAAGTAGACTAATCCTTTTAGACCCCCAAAACTACACTTATAAAAGCATTTAAAAAAATACACTTACATAAAAGGGAGTGTTTTGAGCAGGACGAACACCGGGGGTCCACTGTATATCCTTTATAGTTACATATAATAATAAGATATCATCTCCTTCATAGTATAATAATAAGGTATTAAAAGGACCCCAATGAAAATGAGTCACCTTTTTGGGTTATCCTAGGTTCTCTACACATTTACTGCTATGTATGATAATCTATGTAACTGTATTTGTGTATACTACTTGAATAAACTTACTTAATTGATGGCTATTTTGCTAGTATTCTTCCTTACTATCCATTGATAGCAAAAACTAGTGTAAAAATTTCCCAGAAGTTGGTAATTTGACCAATTTTTCTTTATTTTTCTTTGGGTGCTAACGATTTTTTTCATTTCCTAATCTATCAAGCAATTTTCTCTTTTTCCCTACTAAATATTTTCCCATCTCTGCAGTGGCAGCCCCAAATATTTTATGTCTTAGGAGTGGCAGTCTGGTTGGAAGGGGGAATGGGGGCTTGGGGAATTGTCTTGAAGTATCATAATCGTTATTATTATCACGTTGGGGGTGATGGAATTTTGGGGGCTTTAGCCCCCTGGGTGCTGCAACTATATCTCTGCCTCTTATATACCTTGTTAACAAAAGCATTGTTGTTAATACAAAGTAAATAACTTTTACAGTTCAATACACAAATAACCCACACATAGAAGAGAGGAGCTTACGACGATGTTTCAGGTTATTTGTGTATTGTTCTAGTCACGGTATTGTGCCTTCTTTTGTTATTTTTTACAGTTCAAGTAAATGTCTTTTCATATCTACAATAATCAGAGGCATATAGAGCATAACTTCTTAAGTTTTGACTATGTACTGTACAGTAGGACCCCCCGTATCTGCAGGGGATACGTTCCAAGGACCTGCCATGGATACTGAAACCGTGGATAGTAGCAAACCCTATATATAAGTCCTATTACAAAGTTTAATTGATAAATTATGCACATTAAGTGAAGAATTATCACTTTTTCACTGATGGGAAGCACTTCATGGCTTTTAGGATTTGAGGAACTGCCATCTTTTCTACTTTTGCAATTTGTGTCCATTATTATGCAAAATTAAGAGGTATTTTTGGGCCTCAGTAAACTGTGGATAACTGAAACTGTGGATACCGAATCAGTGGATATAGGGCCCCACTTTATGGTATTCCACTAATACAGACATTTCAAATTATGACCAAAACTCACTATACAGCTCCACCCACCTGGCTTTCTAATACAGTCACCAGGCCCCACCCAGTTTGTTTACATTCTCCATGAGCTCTGTGAGCACCGCGTCTCTCCATTATGTCTGGAAACTTTCCAAAATTTCAAGTGTTTTAAAGTTATTTCATGTTTTATATATATGTACTCTGATAATTATACTTATGTGTACCTGTACCTAAATAAACTTACACACTATACTGGCATGCAGGTACACATTAAAATCACTAAGAGTGTCTTATTAGTCTTAAGGATGCCATATTAATAATAAGGATGCCATATTAATTATATACTACAGTAAGGTGAGTCAAAGCAGGAAGAGGCAGGATCACAGTGGGACCATCCACTGTGATCCTGCTACTACTTAGACTAGTGGATGGTCCCACTGTGATCCCGCCTCCTGCTTCGACTCACCTGACTGCAGTATATAAGCCACTTCTCTGGCCCGATGCTGTACTTTCTACAAGAGTGATGGACTGAACACATTGATTCCAGGCTGAGGGACTGATTACCTCAAACTCCTCCTCTCCTAACACTTTTCTGCTTTGTATTGGACTGATGAAGCCATTGTGTGGCAAAACGTTTCTTCAGTAAAGATGCCCATATGTTGCATAAGTGTCTCTCTCGTTTATTCGTTTTACCTCATTTACTCACCTCTCACCCTACATTAAGACTACAAATATTTTAAGGTAAGTAATGAGTGTACTGTATACAGTGGTACCTCGAGTTACGATATTTTTTCGTTCGAGAATGCTGTTCAAGTGCCATTACCAAACGAATTTATCCCCATAAGGAATAATGTAAAATAGACTAGTCCTTTTACACCCCCAAAAATATACCTACAAAAGCATTTAAAAAAATAAACTTACATAAAAGGGCGATTTTGGGGACCATCGTAACTCGAGGTACCACTGTATATGCATTTTATTGCTCTGGGGTGCTTTAAATGTCATAGTATATTACGTGTGAGTGGGGTAACCTGGCTTTCTACCATACCTCCCACATCTGACTTCCTACAAATAAATAAATGATACTCACCTCTCACCCTACATTAAGACTACAAATATTTTAAGATAAGTAAGTGTAATAAGTGAGTGTAATTGTTTTGCATGATGGTAGGATTGCTGGCGTCTTTTTTCTGTCTCATAAACATGCAGGATTTCAGGTACATCTTGCTACTTCTACTTACACTTAGATCACACTACACATTCATGTACAAGCATATATATACACACCCCTCTGGGTTTTCTTCTAATTTCTTACTAGTTTTTGTTCTTATTTCCTCTTATCTCCATTGGGAAGTGGAATAGAATTCTTCCTCCGTAAGCCATGCGTGTTGTAAGAGATGACTAAAATGCCGGGAGCAAGGGGCTAGTAACCCCTTCTCCTGTATATATTACTAAATGTAAAAGGAGAAACTTTCGTTTTTCCTTTTGGGCCACCCTGCCTCAGTGGGAAATGGCCGACGTGTTGAAAGAAAGAAGAAGTAATGAGTGTACTGTATATGCATTTAATCGCTCTGGGGCGCTTTAAATATTGTAGTATATTACGTGTGGGTGGGGTGGCCTGGCCGGCTACCATACTTCCCACACATGACTTCTTACAATAAATATTACTCACCTCTCACCCTAAATTAAGACTACAAATATTTTAAGGTAAGTAATGAATACTCTGTGTATTTTATTTTTATTGTTTTTAATGCCTAGTTCTATTGCTAACTTAATATATATGTTAATGTAAACTTTTTATCTGGCATTTATAAGTGGAAACAATGGCGTTCTGCTTTCCAGCGATGTCTGCTTTCCAGCGGTAGCCTGGAACCTAACCTGACGTATAAGTGGGGCCCTGCTGTATATACAGTGGACCCCCGAGTTACGAGCACCTCGGAAATTGTACAATTATGTAAGTGTAATATTGTAAGTGCTTTTGTAAGTGTATTTTTGGGGGTCTGAAATGGACTAACCTACTTGACATTATTCCTTAAGGGAGAAAATTCGTTCGGTAATGGCACTTGAGCAGCCTTCTGGAATGAATTATGCTCGTAACTTGGGGGTCCACTGTATACAGTACAGTGGACCCTTGGTTTTCGTTCACCTCCAAACTCGAACAATTATGTAAGTGTATTTTCGTAAGTGCTTTTGTAAGTGTATTTTTAGGGGTCTGAAATGACTAATCTAATTTACATTTGTCCTTATGGGAACAAATTCGTTCAGTAATGGCACTCAAACAGCATTCTGGAAAGAATTTTCAATGAAAACCGAGGGTCCACTGTACAGTCATCCCTCGGTTTTCGATTTTAATCCGTTCCAGATGGATCGGCTAAAACCAAAATCGGCGAAAACCAAAACTATTTTCCCCATAAGAAATAATGGAAATTCAATTAATCCGTTCCAGAAACCCAGAAGTTTGGAAAAAAATTTTTTGGGGGGCCTTAAAGATAGATTTACATGCACAAATGAATGAACTGAATGTGGCACTTACCTTTATTGAAGACTGATGTTGCTGGATGGGAGAGAGGGAAGAGACCCTAATTTTTGGAAGGGGAATCCCCCTCCATAAGGACTCTAGGTACCAAATCCTCATCTGGGGTCACTTCCCTTCTTTGTCTTTTAATCCCACTAAGACCAGCTTGTGAGTCACTGCACACCTGTGGCAGTAAATATCTGTCCAGAGAGCTCTGTATCTGGCGGCTCTTTAAAATGTCCCTAAAATGGGACATGGAATTGTCAGCACGGATTGCAACATCTTTGTCAGGGTGATGTTCCTCCACAAATGAATGCACCCTACTCCACATTGCACAAATCTCCTTAATCTCTGAAGAAGGCACCTTACATCTTTCTTCCTCCACTGAAGCAATTTCCTCAGATCTGTTTTGTTGTTGTTGCAGCTCAAGCTCTTGCAGCTCTTCAGTGGTTAGATCTTCATTGTGGTCCTCCACCAACTCTTCCACATCCTCTCCATTCACATCCAACCCCATGGAAGTCCCCAATTCCACAATACTTTCCACAGCTTCCATAGGCTCCTCAGGGTTAGCTTCAAACCCTTCAAAATCCCTCTCTGGGACACAATCTGGCCACAACTTTCTCCAAGCAGAGTTCATCGTCCTGAAGGTCACTCCCTGCCAAGCTTTATCTATAAGGCCTATGCAATGGAAGATATCGAAGTGAGCCTTCCAGAACTCTTTTAGGGTCAATCTAGTGTCTGAGGTTACATCAAAGCACCTTTGAAACATTGCTTTGGTGTACAGTTTTTTGAAGTTTGCAATGACCTGCTGGTCCATGGGCTGGAGGAGAGGAGTGGTGTTAGGAGGCAAGAACTTCACTTTTACAAATTTGAATTCCTTAAGCATTTGGTCTTCCAAGTCTTGAGGATGACCAGGAGCATTGTCCATTACCAGGAGGCACTTAAGTGGCAATTTATTCTCCAATAGATATTTCTTCACACTGGGGCCAAACACTTGATTAAACCATTCCAGGAAAATTTCCCTAGTGACCCATGCCTTAGCATTAGACTTCCAAAACACACACAATTTACTCTTGTCAACACTGTAGTTCCTGAACACTGGGATTTTCAGAGTGATACACGAGTAAAGGCTTCACTTTTAATTCCCCACTAGCGTTCCCACATAACATAAGAGTTAGCCTGTCTTTCATAGGCTTGTGTCCTGACATTGCCTTTTCCTCCTGCGTGATGTAGGTCCTCCTTGGCATTTTCTTCCAAAAGAGGCCTGTTTCGTCACAATTAAACACTTGTTGGGGTTTAAATTCTTCTGCCTCTACATATTCTTTAAACTCACGCACAAATTTTTCAGCCCCATCTTTATCTGAACTGGCACCCTTACCATGCCTTACAACACTGTGTATGCCACTTCGCTTCTTGAAGTTTTCGAACCAGCCTTTGCTGGCCTTAAATTCATCAACACTGGTTTCAGTCATTTTCTTGACAAGATCAGCATGCAACTGCCTTGCTTTTTCACATATGATGGATTGCACAACACTATCACCCGCTAGCAGTTTTTGGTTTATCCACACCAATAACAATTTCTCCATATTTTCCATTGTTTGTGATCTCTGTTTCGTTATCGTATTCACCCCTTTCGCAACATTAGCTTCCGTGATTTCCTTTCTCTTTGCCGCAATGGAACTGATGGTTGATGGGTTTTTCTTGTATATCCTGGCGAGCTCGGCAATACGTACACCACTATCATATTTTTCTATTATTTCTTTCTTCATTTCTACAGTGTTCCTCATTTTCTTTACCAAAGAACTGGCACTAGGAGCTTTCTTTGGGCCCATGGTAACTTATTTAGTAGTCACACACAATAATCAAGGGCCAAAAAGAATGAATTGTTAATAAATGTTTTGTATGAACTCCTGGGGTGATGTTCACTCAAGCATAAACAATGCTAGACTGCGTGACAGTGTGCGTGGGTGGCGGGCCTACGGCCTTTGTATGTGCGCAGCACTGGTGGACAGGTCCCATACGGTCGGCGAAAACTGAGACAAATTTTCCCCGAAAAAAGTCGGCGAAAACCAAAATCGGCGAAAACTGGGACAATCGAAAACCAAGGGATGACTGTATTTAGAAACTGGCACTTGTGTAATGCTATAGGTTTGACCCTACAAACTCTGACAAGGGAGCAGTGAATGTATGGACTCAGCTGTGTTGCCATATGATAGTTTCCCATAGCCTGGCTAGCTGATTGAAGATAAAGGATCAACCTCCACCACTCCTTATGCTGAATAACCCCTACAGATTTAGTGCTTCATTCAAAGAGAATTAAATTAAGAAACTGGCATATATACTCATGTCTAATTTTATCATTCATGGTCTATAACAAAGTCATTTATTTCATTTGTTTTTCAAGGAACGTGTTCCAAAAGTCCCAGCACCATGAATGAAACATCGATGAAGCTGGCTGAACGTATGGTTTCAGCCACTTACTTGCAACAGGCTGTAGAGGCAAGAGCAGCACACGAGAAGAAGATCAAGATTCTTATTGAGCAGGTGTGTCCATGGTAGAAGTGCAGGCTGATTCTAAGGCTTTATGCTGACTTTAGACTTAAGACTAGTTGATCACTAAATAAGGCTTACAGCGGCTGCACATATACTGTATATAAACATCTAATAACTCACTGGCCTAAGTAGGTGAGTTGTCCCTTTGTAAATGTTACTTTCTTATTTACCCCAAATGAAACCAACAGTGAGATGTTTGTTTGTCAAAACAGGGCAAATGTCCCATAGATGGCTGGGATGACGCCACCATAGAGCTCCTAGTGAATGACTTGGCTCTGATGGACAGCAATAATTTTGCCCACAACAGCGGCGTCGGTGAGAGAGAGGCAAAAATATTTTCAGGTAGGCAGTTTGAGAAAAAAACATTTAAAACGTACAGCAAGGGCAGCAACTATTTTCATTTAGCTACCTCTCTTCTTTGTATTAATACATTCTTAAAATTGTACTATTGTTCACTTAACTACCTCACTTTTGTACATTTAAAAAAAAACCTGTCTGGTTATTTAGTAGTCTGAAAGCATTAAGATTAGTTTGCCTAAAATGCACCACATGCCAGTGGTTTTCTTTTGTTCTTAACAGTATTTTATAACATGTAAATTACACATTGTATACTATGCAATGAAAATTGATTTGTTAGTTTATGGAGTTTCTCTCATGAGTGAGCTTTTTGGTGAGCTGTTCCAGCCACAGTTTTGTGAGGTTTTAAAAATTTAAAAACAATTGTATGTCATGGACGACCCTTTCCTGAGTTGGGTGGCACCTCATTGCTGGTGAAGGGCTCTTGATACTAGGAATTGGAGCTTCCTTCTCCATCTTTGGATCAAATCTGATTATATTACCTCTCATTCCATACATTATGTGTGACCCCTATGAGTTTGGCTCTTGCACATGAATAAAATAATTTTCTAAGAGTCATGTATCACCAGCTGCTTCCCAACTAGTGTCATGTATCACCAGCTGCTCAACAAGTGTCATGTATTATCAGCTGTTTCCCAACAAGTGTCATGTATTATCAGCTGCTTCCCAGCTAGTGTCATGTATCACCAGCTGCTCAGCAAGTATCATATATCACCATCTGCTCAACAAGTGTCATGTATCATCCAGCTGTTCCTAATAAGTGTCATGTATCATTAGCTGCTCAGCAAGTATCATGTATCACCAACTGCTCAACAAGTGTCATGTTTCATCTAGTTATTCCTAACAAGTGTCATGTGTCATCCAGTTGTTCCTAACAAATGTCATGTATCATCCAGTTGTTCCTAACAAGTGTCATGTATCATACATTTGTTCCTAACAAGTGTCATGTATCATCCAGTTGTTCCTAACAAGTGTCATGTATCATACAGTTGTTCTTAACAAGTGTCATGCATCATACAGTTGTTCCTAGCAAGTGTCATGTATCATATAGTTGTTCCTAACAAGTGTCATGTATCATATAGTTGTTCCTAACAAGTGTCATGTATCATACAGTTGTTCTTAACAAGTATCATGCATCATACAGTTGTTCCTAGCAAGTGTCATGTATCATATAGTTGTTCCTAACAAGTGTCATGTATCATATAGTTGTTCCTAACAAGTGTCATGTATCATCCAGTTATTCCTAACAAGTGTCATGTATCATCCAGTTGTTCCTAACAAGTGTCATGTATCATCCAGTTGTTCCTAACACGTGTCATGTATCATACAGTTGTTATTAACAAGTGTCATGTATCATATAGTTGTTCCTAACAAGTGTCATGGGGTTGTAAAAGAAGTAGATGCTAGGGTGTTGGGGAGAGGGGTGGGATTAAATTATGGGGAATCAAATACAAAATAGGAGTTGACACAGTTACTTTTTGCTGATGATACTGTGCTTTTGGGGGATTCTAAAGGAAAGTTGCAAAGGTTTGTGGACGAGTTTGGTAGGGTGTGTAAAGGTAAAAAGTTGAAAGTGAATACAGTAGGGCCCCACTTATATGGCAGGTTAGGTACCATGCTACTGCTGTAAAGCGGAAATCGCCGTAAAGTGGAACACTTTTTTTTCCACTTATAAATGCATATAAATACTAGATAACAAGTTTACACTAACATATATTAAGTTAGCAATAGAACTAGGCATTAAAAAACAATAAAAAATTAAAATACAGTGGTCCCTCGACTAACGAACTTAATCCGTTCCAGGAGCTAGTTCTTAACACGAAAAGTTCGTAATTCGAAACCTTATTTCCCATAAGAAATAATGTAAATACAATTAATCCGTTCCACCCAAAAATATTCACAAAAAATACATTTTAATTATAGTTCTACATACACAAAACAACATTATTAAAACTATAAATACTACTACTAATACTAAATAATAAAAAACAGATTAATAAATAACATTTACTTACCTTTATTGAAGAGAGTTGCAGGCATCTGGAAGATAGGGAGGACGACAGGGGGAGGGTGTTAGTGGTTGGAAGGGAAATCCCCCTCCAAAATGACTTCAGGTAACAAGTCCTTATCTGGGGTTACTTCCCTTCTTTTTCTTTTAATGAAACTAGGACCAGCTTGAGAGTCACTGGATCCCTGCCTCGAGAAATAACTGTCCAGAGCCCTCTGTTTCTGGCCACTGTTTTCGATCTATTTTTTGTTAACATATCAACCCCTTTTGCAACATTAGCTTCCTTGATCTCATTTCTCTTTGCCAGGATAGTGGCAATAGTAGATGCGTTTTTCTTGTACATCCTGGCAAGCTCACTCAGACGTACGCCACTCTCATATTTTTCTACAATCTCTTTCTTCAGTTCGATGGTGTTCCTCACTCTCTACCACAGGGGTGCCACTAGGAAGCTTTTTTGGACCCATGGTGACTTATTTCACAATGACAATCACTGAACCAGCAATAAACACAACAAAAGTACTGTGAATGTTTGAAAGAGCGCGCTGGGTAATGTTCTCGCAAGTGTAAACAGCGCTTGACTGGCGTCCTGTCCGCCTCACCGCGCTTGCGCGGAGCAGGCGGACAGGTCTGGTATGGTTTGCTACACGAGTAAATGTTCGCTACATGAGAAAAATATTTTGCAAAAAATGTGTTCGTTACACGATTTGTTCGCTATATGGAGCGTTTGTTAGTCGGGGTTCCACTGTACAGTGGACCCTCGGTTATCGGCTGTAATCCATTCCAGAAGGTCGGCTTAAAACCAAAATGGCCGAAAACTGAAATAATATTTCCCATAAGAATTAATGTAAATACAATTAATCCGTTTCAGACACCTAAAAATATTAAGAAAAAATACATTTTTTAAAGATTAACTATAGTTTTACATACACAAAACAATGAGGACTAAATAAAATAAATAAATGAACATTTGAATCACTATTACATACCTTTATTGAAGACTCTTGTTGGCTTATGGAAGACGGAGGAGAGAGGGAGGAGAGTATTGTTTGGAGAAGGACGAAATACTCCTTCAATATGATGCTAATATCAACTCTACGGCTTATTTATCTATCACAATTCATCTAATATGACATAAGAAACAATATTAATAACATAGAAACATGATATATACTCTAGAATGAATAAAATATGTCATTACGTATGTCACGAGTGGTGGTGGTGTGTTGTTGTTGGGTTTATAAGGGCCACTGAGATCATAAGCCGTACATATTAGTGGTAGGGTGGTGGCAGCAGAGGCCACCACCACTATACCACTATTCACACAAACAATGTACGTAATTTATAAATAAGAAATATTTACATTTTAATTTATAAATACAGTGGACCCCGAGTTTCGAACTTAATCTCTTTCAGGAGCTAGTTCTAAAGTCGAAACGTTCGAAACTCGAAGCAATATTTCCCATAAGAAATACAATGTAAATCCAATTAATCCATTCCAGAAACCCAAAAATATTAAAAAAAAATACATTTTATTGAGATTAATTATAGTTTTACACACACACACAACAAACATACATATGTAGTAGAATTATTAATAAATAAATATATAAATAAACATACAGTGGTACCTCAGGTTACGAACTTAATTCGTTCCAGAAGGCTGTTAGATTTCCGATACTGAACGAATTTGTTCCCATAAGGAATGATGTAAATTAGATTAATCCGTTTCAGACCCCCAAAAATACACTTACAGAAATACACTTACATAATTGTTCGAGTTGGGAGCTGCTGGTGTGTCGAGGTACCACTGTATAAAATAACATTTATACACTTACCTTTATTGAAGATTGTTGATGGCATCTAGAAGATAGGGAGGAGTGAGGGAGTGCTTAGTGTTTGGAAGGAGAATCCCCCTCCATAAAGACTTCAGGTAGCAAAGCCCTCTCTGGGATTACTTCCCTTCTTTTTCTTTTAATGCCACTAGGGGACCAGCTTGAGAGTCACTGGACCCCTGTCTCAAAAAATAACTGTCCAGAGTGCTCTGTTTTTGGCGCCTCTTTAAGATGTCCCTAAAATGGGAAATTGTTTTGTCACTGAACGTGTTGCAGAGATGGGTTGTTTCAGCTTGCTCAGGGTGGTATTTCTCCACAAACCTTTGCACATCATTCCACTTTGCACAAATCTCCTTAATCTCTGAAGAAGGCACCTCATCCACTCCCTCTTCCTCTTCCTCCTGTGAAGCAAGTTCCTCAACTGTGGTCTGATGCTGTTCTAGATGAAGCTCTTGCAGCTCTTCAGTGGTTAACTCTTCCCTGTGGTCCTACACCAACTCTTCCACATCCTCACCACTCATTTCCAACCCCAGGGACTTGCCCAATGCCACAATAGAGTCCACAACAGGCAGAGGGTCGTCAGGGTCAGCCTCAAACCCTTCAAAATCCCTCTGTTGGACACAATCTGGCCACAACTGTCTCCAAGCAGAGTTCAAAGTCCTGGAAGTCACTCCCTCCCAAGCCTTACCTACAAGGCTTATGCAGTTGTAGATATTGAAGTAATTCCTCCAGAACTCTCTTAGGGTCAACTCAGTGTCTGAGGTCACTTTAAAACACTTTTGAAACACTGCTTTTGTGTAGAGTTTTTTGAAGTTAGAAATGACCTGCTGGTCCATGGGCTGGATGAGAGGAGTGGTGTTAGGAGGCAAGAACTTCACTGTGATGAAACTGAAGTCCCTAGACAGTAGGTCTACCAAGTTTGGAGGATGTGCAGGAGCATTGTCCAGTAATAGGAGGCACTTGAGTTCCAATTTATTTTCCAGGAGGTATTTTTTCGCATTGGGGCCAAACTCTTCATGGACCCACTCTTTGAAAATTTGCCTTGTGACCCATGCCCTTTCATTAGCTTTCCACAACACATACAATCTATTCTTGATGACATTGTTTTTCTTGAACACTCTGGGATTTTCTGAGTGATACACCAGTAAAGGCTTCACTTTAAAATCCCCACTAGTGTTAGTGTTTGCACAAAACAAGAGAGTTAGCCTGTCTTTCATAGGTTTGTGTCCTGGCAGTGCCTTTTCCTCCTGCGTTATGTAGGTTCTCTGGCATTTTCTTCCAAAACAGGCCTGTTTCGTCACAATTGAACACTTGTTGGTGTTTGAATTTTTCAGTCTACATACCCCTTAAATTCACTTATAAATTTTTCAGCCGCCCATTTGTCTGAACTGGCTCCCTCACCATGCCTTACAACACTGTGTATGCCACTATGCTTCTTATATCTGTCAAACCAGCCTCTGCTGGCCTTAAAATCACTAAAATCAGCACTGGTTCCAGGCATTTTCTTTACAAGATCGGCATGCAACTGCCTTGCCTTTTCACAAATGATTGTCTCCGATACACTATCACCTGCTAACTCTTTATCCTTGATCCACACCAGCAACAACTTCTCAACCTGTTCGACTATTTGTGGTCTATTTTTGGGTAGCATATCAACACCTTTCGCAACATCAACTTCCTTGATTTGTTCTTTCTTTGCCAGGATTGAAGCGATTGTTAATTTGTTTTTGCCATATATCCTGGGAAGCTCCACAAGTCGCACACCACTCTCTATTTTTGTACTATTTCCTTCTTCACGTCTATGGTGTTTCTCACTTTCTTTACCACAGGGGTACCACTAGGAAGTTTTGGGCCCATGGTGGCTTATTTCACAGTCACACTTAATGAAGAAGCACCAAACACAATGAATTAATTGTGAAATATTTGGATGAGCATGCAGGGTTATGTTCACTTGGAGGATATACAAAGCTAGACTGACTCACGACGCCTGTGTGGGCAGGTGGACAGGTCTGGTATGCACGCGGTTCGAAACACGGGGCACGTTTGATACTCGGGGCAAAATTGGTTAGAAAAAAGCGGTCAAAACTCGTAGTGTTCGATAGTCGATACGTTCGAAACTCAGGGTTCCACTGTAAGAAATATTTACACTTTAATTTATAAATAAGAAATATTTACACTCTATAAATAAGAAATATTTACACTTACCTTGGAGGAGATGCTGGCAGGGTAGCATATGTTCTCAGTGCCCTATACAGTGGACCCCCGAGTTTCGTAAAAACTTCACTCCTGAAGTCTGCTCAAGTGCCATTACCGAACGAATTTACTCCCTTAAGGAAAAATTTCACGTAGGTTAGTCTATTTCAGACCCCCAAAAATACACTTCCACAAGAACTTACAAAATTATACTTACATAATTGCACGATTTCCGGGGTATTCGTTAACCGAGGGTCCACTGTATACAGTCATACCTCGGTTAACGATGGCGTCGGATAACGATAAATTCGGTTAGCAATACATTTTTACGTCAAAATATTGACTCGGTTTACGATGATTGCTTCGGTTTACGATATTCGTCCCGGATGCGTCCGCGTGGTGCCCAGCTGTGCGGGCACTCCTGGGAGCGTCTGTGCTATTGTTTACAAGTGAGCGACCACTACCCACGCATTCATACCAGTATATTGTCATTATTCCACTGTTTTTAGTGCTTGCAACTGCTAAATAAGCTACCATGGGTCCAAAGAAAGCTCCTAGTGCCAGCCCTGTGATAAAGAGTGTAGCATCCATGCAGGGAGTGTAGCATTCATGCAGGGAGTGTAGCATTAATGCAGGGAGTGTAGCATTCATGCAGGGAGTGTACCATTCATGCAGGGAGTGTAGCAGGCATGCAGGGAGTGTAGCAGGCATGCAGGGAGTGTACCATTCATGCAGGGAGTGTAGCAGGCATGCAGGGAGTGTAGCAGGCATGCAGGGAGTGTAGCAGGCATGTAGGGAGTGTATCATTCATGCAGGGAGTGTAGCATTCATGCAGGGAGTGTAGCATTCATGCAGGGAGTGTAGCATTCATGCAGGGAGTGTAGCAGGCATGCAGGGAGTGTAGCATTCATGCAGGGAGTGTAGCATTCATGCAGGGAGTGTAGCATTCATGCAGGGAGTGTAGCATTCATGCAGGGAGTGTAGCATTCATGCAGGGAGTGTAGCAGGCATGCAGGGAGTATAGCAGGCATGCAGGGAGTGTAGCATTCATGCAGGGAGTGTAGCATTCATGCAGTGAGTGTAGCATTCATGCAGGGAGTGTAGCATTCATGCAGGGAGTGTAGCAGGCATGCAGTGAGTGTAGCAGGCATGCAGGGAGTGTAGCATTCATGCAGGGAGTGTAGCAGGCATGCAGGGAGTATAGCATTCATGCAAGGAGTGTAGCAGGCATGCAGGGAGTGTAGCATTCATGCACTGAGTGTGGCATTAAAAGAAAAAGGCCAGTAACACCAGAAAAGAACTTGCCACCTGCAGTGTTAATGGAAGGGGATTACCCTTCCAAACACTAGCATACTATACTCCATCCTTTCCCCTCCTCCCGTCCTACACACATCAACAACTCTTCAATAAATGTAAGTGACATGTTATTGTACTATATTTACATGTAATTTCTTTAATGTTCATTAAATTGTGTATTATTTAATGTCAAAAAGTTCTAAAAAAAAATTTATTTTACTACTTTTGGAAGTCTGGAACGGATTAATTTTATTTCCAATTTTTCTTATGGGGAAATTTGATTCGGTTAACGATTGACTCGGTTACAGATACACCCTCTCTGACGGATTAATATCGTTAACCGAGGTATGACTGTACCTCCAACAACATTGGAGGAGTTAGTTTTGTGTTGTCATTTTTCTATCACTTAACTTACTTGCTACACTGTTAACCCTTAAACTGTCCACACGTAGATCTACGTTGAGAAAAAATAAATTGTTCTTTTTGTTTAAAATGAAGAGCGCATTTTTTTTGGCATCCCTGAATTTTGTAATACTGCACACACTGAGTGCACAGACCCATTCACTAATATCTAGGCAACTCAGGCTTATCGTGGCAAGGTTAAAAGCATTTAAAAAAAAACAGATCTACGTTCGGAGCACTACGCTCGTCAACGTAGATCTTCGTGTGGACAGTTTAAAGGTTAATGCTACATTTTATCACTGGCTGGCGCTATAGCCTTTATCGATTCCCTCTGCTTTAGTATCGTACATATCGTAGAATCACTGAAGAAGGCACATTCTCCCCTCTCTCTTCCTCCTCCACTTTCGTACTTTGCTACAATTTCTTTCTTAAATTCTATCATGTTTCTCACTTTCTTTACCAAAGGGCTGCCACTAGGAACTTTTTTTGGGCCCATGATTGCTTATTTCGCAGTTGCACTCAATCAATAACCACAAAAAACAATGGATTATAGTGAAATGTTTGGATGAATGAGAAGAAGTTTCCTCACTCGCCCAGAAACACAGCCAGACTGACTCAAAAACGCGAGAACAGCTGGCGGGCAGGCGGGTGGACGCGTCCAATACCGCCGATAACCAGAAGAAAATTTCGGCCGAAAAACCTGCCGATAACCGAGTTGGTCAATAAGCGGAACGGCCGATAACCAAGGGTCCACTGTACCCACACTCATTACTTACCTTAAAATATTTGTAGTCTTAATGTAGGGTGAGATGAGTAGTATTTATTGTAAGAAATCAAGTGTGGTATGTATGGTAGCCAGCCAGGCTACCATACATACCAGGCCACCCCACCCCCACATAATATTTTATGACATTTAAAGCATCCCAGAATGATAAAATGCATATTCAGTTCACTCATTAATTACCTTAAAATATTTGTAGTCTTAATGTAGGGTCAGAGGTGAGTAAACGAGTTAAAACGAATAAATAAGAGAGAGAATGAGTACAAGAGGGAGGACAAGCCCGGAGTTATGTAAACAAACCAGCTGGACGTGAGTTTTGTAAACAAACCAGGCGGACGCGAGTTTTGTAAACAAACCAGGCGAACGCATCTGGTTTGTGTACAAGTTACATTGTGTACAAGTTGTCTCCACATTGATACAGTAGGTTGAAGCAGTTACATGAGAGAGAGAGAGAGAATGAGTACATGAGAGAGGGCAGGCGCGGAGTTATGTAAACAAACTAGGTGGACTCGAGTTTTGTGAACAAACAAGGCGAACGCGTCTGGTTTGTGTACAAGTTGTCTCCACGTTGATACAGCAGGGTGAAGCGGGCAGCGACCACACTGAAACTGAGCACACCATCAATTGCCTTTGGGACCAAGTCATTAAACTAAATTCCAACCTCATAGAAGAAAGATCACGAGTGGATCTTCAACTTGCTGATGTCATCAACAACTTCCAAGACTATAATGACCAACAACAGCTACCTGATGTTGTTGTAGTTAATAGCAACCATCTCCCACCTATAGTCACCCAAGAGACATGCATGGAGACCACCCTACAGCTTATCAAGGACCACCTTCACCTAAACATACCTAGTGATGATGTAAAAATTTCAAGCTGATGAGCTACCAAGTGGGGAAAAAAACAGTGCTATTAAAATTCAACACCAGCTTGCAAAGAAATAACCTGTTAAAAACATCCATATCTATGAAATCTGAGGTACAGTGGAACCCCAGATTTCGTACTTATCTGTTCCAGAAGGTCGGTCTAAATCCGAAACGTACGAAAACTGAAATAATATTTCCCATAAGAAATAATGTAAATACAATTAATCTCTTCCAGATACCCAGAATAACTATAGTTTTACATACAGAAAACAATGAGAAATAAATATAAACCACTAATGAAATGGATAAATGAATATTTAAATCACTATTACATACCTTTATTGAAGGTTCTTGTTGGCATATGGAAGAAGGCAAGGAGGGGAGAGAGAGAGGAATGCTTATTGTTTGGAAGGGGAATCCCCCTCCATAAGGACTTTCTTTGGGCCCATGGTGGCTTATTTCGCAGTCACACTCAATAGTTAAGCATAAAAACAATGGATTCTTATGAAATGTTTCGGATGAACGCACAAAGTACTGTTCGCTCGACCAGTGACAGAGCCAGACTGAGACACGTACGCATGAGTGGTGGCGTCCTGGGTGGGCGGACGCATCTGATACGTACGATTTCTGGGTGGAGGTATGAAATCTGGACCAAAATTTTGCCCAAAAAAGTGGTCTAAATCCGAAATGTACGATATTTTGTGCGTACAATATTCGGAGTTTCACTGTATATGTTAATGAGTGCCTTACCAAAACAAGGCAGAACCTCCTTTATCAACTAAGAAAATTACGTCACAACCAAAAAATCCATCAGTGCTTTGTGAGGGACGGTAAAATTGCAGTTAGGAAAGAATCCACTGGGAAGAGGTACTTAATCTCTATGGAAGACGAACTAAAAAAATTCCTTGTTAGCTGGTTTAATTGACTCATAATAAGGTGCAGTATATAACTGTTAAATACTGCCACAATATTTGTTCCTTAAATTCTAATACCCTCATATTACTTTTGTATTTCACTTTTATATTCAATTACCACTCTACCTCATAGTCTTAATTGTTTTTAATCTCTACAAAATCTCTTTATTATTATTCTTTATTATCACTTCTACTTTTTTATATACAGTGGACCCTCGCTATTCGAACACTCCAAACTCGTCCTTTTATGTAAGTTTATTATTGTAAGTGCTTTTATAAGTGTATTTTTGGGGGTCTGAAATGGACTAATCTAATTTACATCATTCCTTATGGGAATAAATTTGTTTGGTAACAGCACTTGAACAGCATTCTGGAATGAAGAATGTTCGAATAGCGAGGGTCCACTGTATTTGTAATTTACCATATCATTGCCCTATTTTACCATTTATAATCCTCTTAGTATCTATTTATTTCTTTAGTAACACATCGGCCAATTCCCACCAAGGCAGGGTGGCCCGAAAAAGAAGAACTTTCATCATCATTCACTCCATCACTGTCTTGCCAGAGGCGTGCATACACTACAGTTATAAAACTGTAACATTAACACCCCTCCTTCAGAGTCCCAGCACTGTACATCCCATCTCCAGGATTCAAGTCCGGCCTGCCAGTTTCCCTGAATCCCTTCATAAATGTTACTTTGCTTCCACTCCAACAGCACGTCAAGTATTAAAAATCATTTGTCTCCGTTCACTCCTATCAAATACGCTCACGCATGCTTGCTGGAAGTCCAAGCCCCTCGCACACAAAACAACCTTTACCCCCTCCCTCCAACCTTTCCTAGGCCGACCCCTACCCCGCCTTCCCTCCACTACAGATTTATACACTCTCGAAGTCATTCTACTTTGTTCCATCCATCACACCACACATTGATCTCAGACATGACATCTCCATCGCCTCCAGCCTTCTCCTTGTTGCAACATTCACCACCCATGCTTCACACCCATATAAGAGTGTTGGTATAACTATACTCTCATACATTCCCCTCTGCTTCCACGGACAAAGTTCTTTGTCTCCACAGACTCCTAAGTGCACCACTTACCCTTTTACCTTCATCAATTCTATGATTCACCTCATCCTTCATAGACCCATCTGCTGACACATCCACTCCTAAATATCTGAATACATTCACCTCATCCATACTCTCTCCCTCCAATCTGATATCCAATCTTTCATCACCTAATCTTTTTGTTATCCTCATCACCTTACTCTTTCCTATATTCACTTTTAATTTCCTTCTTTTACATACCCTACCAAACTCATCCACCAACCTCTGCAACTTCTCTTCAGAATCTCCCAAAAGCACAGTGTCATCAGCAAAAAGCAGCTGTGACAAATCCCACTTTGTGTTAGATTCTTTATCTTTTAACCCAACACCTCATGCCAAGACCCGTGCATTCACTTCTCTTACAACCCTATCTATAAATATATTGAACAACCATGGTGATATCACACATTCTAGTCTAAGGCCTACTTTTACTGGGAAATAATCTCCCTCTCTCCTACATACTCTAACCTGAGCCTCACTATCCTCGTATAAACTCTTCACTGCTTTCAGTAACCTACCTCCTATTCCATACACCTGCAACATCTGCCACATTGCCCCCTATCCACTCTATCATACGCCTTTTCCAAATCCATAAATGCCCCAAAAACCTCTTTACGCTTATCCAAATACTGTTCAGCTATATGTTTCACTGTAAACACTTGGTCTACACACCACCTACCTTTCTTAAAACCTCCTTGTTCATCTGCTATCCTACTCTCTGTCTTGCTCTTAATTCTTTCAATAATAACTCTACCATACACTTTATCAGGTATACTCAACAGACTTATTCCCCTATAATTTTTGCACTCTCTTTTGTCCCCTTTGCCTTTATACAAAGGAACTATGCAAGCTCTCTGCATAGTTCTCTTAGTATCTATCATTATAATTTTATTTTACTTTACTTTTTTAAAATCTATTGCTGCCAAATATTCCAATTTACAATTTAGTATTAATCTTTCTTCTTTCAACAAATCGGCCGTTTCCCACCAAGGCGGGGTGGCCCAAAGAGAAAAACAAAAGTTTCTCTTTTTAACTTTAGTAATGTATACAGGAGAAAGGGTTACTAGACCCTTGCTCCCGGCATTTTAGTCGACTCTTACGACACGCATGGCTTACGGAGGAAGAATTCTGTTCCACTTCCCCATATGGAGTTTAGTATTAATATCTGTTATTAACCCTTTGACTGTTTTTGTCGTATATGTACGTCTTACGAGCCACTGTTTCAGACGTATATATTCTTCTTCTTTCTTTCAACACGTCGGCCGTTTCCCACCGAGGCAGGGTGGCCCAAAAGGAAAAACGAAAGTTTCTCCTTTTACATTTAGTAATACAGGAGAAGGGGTTACTAGCCCCTTGCTCCCAGCATTTTAGTCGCCTCTTACGACACGCATGGCTTACGGAGGAAGAATTCTATTCCACTTCCCCATGGAGAGACATATATATATACTCAAATATTCTAGCGGCTTCAAATCAAGCGGGAGAAAGCTGGTAGGCCCACATATGAGAGAATGGGTCTGTGTGGTCAGTGTGCGCTGTATAAAAAAAATCCTGCAGCATGCAGTGCATAATGAGAAAAAAACTGACCGTGTTTTTGGATTAAAACGCTGACTTTGAGGTGTATTTTCGTATAGTATTTATGGTTGTATTATCGTTTTTAGAATGGAAAACATGTTACAGAAATAGAGATGATTTTGATTAGTTTCATGATGAAAACGACCTTGAAATTGAGCTCAAAGTAGCGGAAATGTGCGATTTTTGCCAATGTTTAAGAGTAAACAAATCACGCCACGCGTCCAATACACGTCAACTGGTGAGTCTAATATTCTTTCACAAGTGCACTGATATTATTTATACCATTTTTACAATAATGCAGTAGTCTGCATAACAGTAAATCTTCTATTTTTTGTGTGAATAAAAAATAAAAATAGAAAGCAAGAGTAATATAAGAGGGGCCTAAAGACATGACTAATGAACAGATAACATCTTATTTTAGTGCCAGGAATGTCTGCATTGTTTATTCTGGACCCTATTTTGAAATTGACAACTTTTTTAATTTGCATGAAATTGGCCAAATTACCAATTTCTGACCACTTTATTGGGTAGTTGAAATCGGTAAATTGGTGGTTTCTTGTACTCAATCAATAGAACAAATGGAGTTCTAAAGAAATAGCTATGAGTTTGGTCAACTGGGACAATGGAATTGGCCGAAAATAGGGCTCAAAGTCGGCGAAATTGCCGATGCATATATATTGCCGAGATCACTAATTTCGTGAGAGCGTAATTCCGTAAGTTTTCCATCAAATTTCATACTTTTGGTGTCATTACCATCGGGAAAAGATTCTCTATCATTTCATAAAAAAATATTTTTTTTTTTCCGAAAATTTTGCGACAACAGGAGACACCTCAGGATTTGGGGTTGCGACAGTCAAAGGGTTAATATCTGCTGTTTACCATCTTATTATCATATCACTGCTAAAATTCATATAGTCTTTAATCTAAAACTGTGCACATATATTTCTAGTAATTATTGTAATCAACTTATGTTAGCTTTAGTGCAATGACAAGTCTGGTGATATACATTATCTTATAATTTTGTGTTATTAGCTTTATACATAGTTAATACTATAGTTAATTAATAGCTTAATACATTGTAAACACTTAAGTTCATTATGTTTATTAGTTTCTACACTCTACCTAACTAACATACTTTAACTACACACTTGTCCAAACATCCCCTTATTACAGATATCATTATTGTAACTCAACACACTATAAATAATATAAATAATTACCATTTAACCTAAATGCTGAATGATCACATCAATCCAGATCTAAATTTATATAATCTAACTCCCAATCAAAATTTAATGGAAAGTAACTGCCTCTATTACACAGCATCACAAGCCAGCACTGTCCTAAGTAATGCCAGAAATATTACAGTTCTCAGTTACAATATTAGATCCCTAAGTAAACACTATGATGACTTCCTTGCACTCCTTGAGTCCCTAAAGACAACCTTCTCCTGTATTTTTCTCACTGAAACCTGGCTTAAACAGGACACAATAGATATACAGTGGACCCCCGTGTTTCGGCCATAATTCGGTCCAGAAGGCTGTTCAAGTGCCATTACCGAATGAATTTGTTCCCATAAGGAATAATGTAAAGTAAATTAGTCCATTTCAGACCCCCAAAAATACACTTACAAAAGCACTTACAATAATACACTTACATAATTGTTTGAGTTGGGAGGTGCTCGAAACTCAGGGGTCCACTGTATACTCATTACCAGAATACACAGCAATCCACAACTGCAGACCATACCAAGTTGGGGGTGTATTACAATATTACAATTTTGGTGATTAAGCTTTCTAGGGGCAAAGACCAAATTCAGCCTGTGTTAAGATATCATATAATTTTTATTAGCCCATCACCAGAACTGTAATAAGAATATATCCAGGAGTATAAAAACACAGACTATTTTAAAGCTTTACTAGTAAATATTTATAAAATAAGAGTATAGTTTTCTTTGCTATATAATTATCACAGTATTATCTCTTTGGTACATATAAAAGAAACACATTATTTCAGGTCATAATTCTTCAAGTCACACGACTACACATCAAATTTCAAAGTAACAAAGTAACAGTCATGACCCCAGAGTGTTCAATGTCACGTGTCGCTGCCATCTCCATGTCAACATGACAACCAACCCCAGTGTCATGACACGCCAACATCGTGTCCCATGACACTTCCTTGTCTCTTGCGTTTCACACACTTCTGCAGTCTTAACTTGTTTCACTGTTACCCGACACTCTGTGTGTGTCCCATTACACAATATCAAACACGTACGCCACACCTCTGTCACATTACACAAGATCAAATACACAGTTGTCATGACCATATTCCTCGTGTCACACGACACTATCAATACAAAGTAACTTGTCATGATCCTCCCTGTTTCACATCCACACTGATCAGCATAAGTAACCAATGAGGCCAGCATAAACCTACGAGCAACTGAAGTCAGCAGGCTGGGCACATACGTCACACACAATAGCACAAAGTAACGGGATACACTCCTTACGTTCCACGACACTCCCGTCATATACGACTCAGTATGCGGTAGTGACCAATGGCCAGCAAGCCTGCGAGGAACTGAAGTCAGCAGGCTGGGTAAAAGATACCCACACTGATCAGCAGACTGAGTAAGATCCGCAGGTAACAGCCAGTGATGAGGTCAGCAGACTGAGTAGTCCATAACAGAAGCCAGAGGAACTAACTTCAGCAGAGTGAGTAGAGAGTCCCACAGGTCTGCAAGTAACATTAACGAGGAACTTCAGTAGACTGAGTAACGAAGCCTGCGAGGAACTGAGTCCAGGCAGCCAGCCAGAAACTAAGTCCAGCTGGTGTAGTCAGTACTCAGTGAAGTCGTAGTGAACTCTGCTTGAGTAACAAAGCCTGCGAGGAACTAAGTCCAGGCAGCCAGCAGGAACAGTACTCAGTGAAGTCGTGATGAACTCTGCTTGAGGCCGGTTCAACAGCCTCAACATTGAGTGTGATGACGTCACACTGGGTACTGTCACTGGTAACAACCGTTTAGCGGCACCTCAGTGGTCAGCCAACCACTTCTCCTTTGATACCGGTCAGGGTACACAACAGGGTGGTATTGCAATCTATTACTCTAATGAACTCTCATGTTGTAACACTACTTGCTATAGTGATGAATATGGAGAATACATTTTTGCAAATTTTACTGTAAAAAACCTTAAGACTCCTATAACAATCGGTGCCATTTACCGAATGCCTCATACAAACATCCCAAATTTTAGCGATACAGACACTAATCACAAACAACCAAATGAACAAGCACCACCTTCTCCTAGTCGGAGACTTCAACATTAACCTTGGCCTAACAGATGACCAGCCAGTAACTGATTTCATAAGCAATATGAACAACACACTACTCATACCAGCTATAACAAAACCAACAAGGCTAACTGAGACAAGTACAACCAAAATTGACCATTTTTTTTTTTTTTTCAACAAGTCGGCCTTCTCCCACTGAGGCAGGATGACCCAAAAAGAAAAAAATCCCCAAAAAGAAAATACTTTCATCATCATTCAACACTTTCACCACACTCATACATAATCACTGTCTTTGCAGAGGTGCTCAGATACGACAGCTGAGAATAGTCCCTCTCAGCTGTCACTATCCCAGACCCCTCCTTTAAAGTGCAGGCATTGTACTTCCCATTTCCAGGACTCAAGTCCAACTAAATCAATTAACTGGTTTCCCTGAATCCCTTCACAAAATAGTACCCTGCTCACACTCCAACAGATCGTCAGGTCCCAAAAAACATTCGTCTTCATTCACTCCTATCTAACACGCTCACACATGCTTGCTGGAAGTCCAAGCCCTTCGCCCACAAAACCTCCTTTACCCCCTCCAACCTTTTCTAGGACGACCCCTACCCCGCCTTCCTTCCCCTACAGATTTATACATACGCTCTCCAAGTCATTCTACTTTGATCCATTCTCTCTAAATGACCAAACCACCTCAACAACCCCTCTTCAGCCCTCTGACAAATACTTTTAGTAACTCCACACCTTCTCCTAATTTCCACATTGCGAATTTTCTGCATAATATTTACACCACACATTGCTCTTATACAGGACATCTCCACTGCCTCCAGCCTCCTCCTCGCTGCAGCATTTGCAACCCATGCTTCACACCCATATAAGAGTGTTGGTACCACTATTCTTTCGTACATTCCCTTCTTTGCCTCCATGGATAACGTGTTTTGTCTCCACAGATACCTCAACGCACCACTCACCTTTTTTCCTTCATCAATTCTATGGTTAACCTCATCCTTCATAAACCCATCCGGTGACACGTCAACTCCCAAATATCTGAAAACATTTACTTCTTCCATAATCCCTCTCTCCAATGTGATATCCAATTTTTCTTTATTTAAATCGTTTGATACCCTCATATTGCGCCCCCAGAATTGGGCCTCAATGTATATAATGTATATTTCCATTTTCTATAATTTTATATTGCTGATATTCTCGATAATAGCTAAATCGTTAATATCTTGCTTTATACTATTATTAGACTATTATTTGACCTATTTAACTTAGCTATATTTATTAGGTAGGATGTAATATTTTATATTGTGTTGGAGTGTGTCGTAACTGCCTTGGAGTTGGCAAACTACTGTTATGCTGCCGGCGTCTAGTTGCTGGGAGGAGTCAGTCGCTGAACACACCTGAGCTGGGTGGTTGTTCCTCTTCAATCTCTCTCTCTGGCCTGCTGACCCTCGTCGAGTCAACACCTCACTCCTATTTCTACTTGTTTTCTCGACATTAGACTCTGTTGGGTAGAGTATGCATTCGTTGGTGAGGCGAATCATACTTCTCAGAACTCTGTGTAACTCTGTTCACAGAGAATAGACTAGACAGTGATTTTCGACGTTGTTCTGGGTTGTGTGTCACATTGACACTCTGATACAACTCAGGTCTGAAGCTATAGCTCTGGACCTACTTCGATAAGGCATCTGTGCACCGCCACAGTTTGGGATTGTTTATGCTGAACCTAGCTTCAGTAGAAAGGGAGTTTTGTGACTGTTTTGGAGGATCTACTGATGGTCCCCAGTTAGGGTTGATTTTCTATCTCCTTGTTCCTGACGCTGTGTTGCTGTTGCTTGTTATAGTGCTGTTCTGCGAATTGGTCATTTTTCTGGACAATCAAGCTGTTCTGATTGTCAGTTTGTTAGAGCAGCTAGCTTTAGAGAAGTTCAGTCGTACACTGGTTGAGTCGAGTCTTAAAGTGACCGGGAGCACACTCATACACACATTTATTCTTATTTGTATATATTATTGTAATTACTGACATTGTACCTGATGGTACTTCTGAGTCATTTATATATATGTGCCCTCAGCACAGACTTATTGTATATGAGAGCTGTGTAGGAGCTACCCTCCTAATTAACCTCCTAATTGATATCTTAATATCTTTATATTTGATTTACTTTGCTACCCTAGATTTTCTCACTTTGATAATAAACCTTTTAAATATATCTGTTTGGTTAGTACCCTATCAGTTGCAATCCTCTTAAGCTATATAATATGTCGGATAACTGAACCAGGATACTGACTTTGTTGCAAAAGCCCAGTAACAGGCTGGATGCTAGAAGGGCTATCCTTTCTAGTGTTCACTGGAGATTTCTATTATTAATAGATATCGTGTCATTTTGTAACACCTCATCACCTTACTCTTATCTATGTTCACTTTCAACTTTCTACCTTTACACATCCTCCCAAACTCGTCCACTAACCTTTGCAACTTTTCTTTAGAATCTCCCATAAGCACAGTATCATCAGCAAAAAGTAACTGTGTCAACTCCCATTTTACATTTAATTCCCCATAATTTAATCCCACCCCTCTCCCCAACACCCTAGCATTTACTTCTTTTACAACCCCATCTATAAATATATTAAACAACCATGGTGACATTACACATCCCTGTCTAAGACCTACTTTTACTGGGAAGTAATCTCCCTTTCTCCTACACACCCTAACCTGAGCCTCGCTATCCTCATAAAAACTCTTTACAGCCTTCAGTAACTTACTACCTATTCCATACACTTGCAACATTTGCCACATTGCTCCCTATCCAGTCTATCATATGCCTTTCAAAAATCCATAAATGCAATAAAAACTTCTCTACCTTTATCTAAATACTGTTCACATATATGCTTCACTGTAAACACTTGATCTACACATCTCCTACCCACTCTAAAGCCTCCTTGCTCATCTGCAATCTTACTCTCTGTCTTACCTCTAATTCTTTCAATAATAACCCTGCCATACACTTTACCTGGTATACTCAGTAAACTTATTCCCCTATAATTCTTACAATATCTTTTATCCCCCTTCCCTTTATATAAAGGAACTATACATTCTCTCTGCCAATCCCTAGGTACCTTCCCCTCTTTCATACATTTATTAAACAAAAATACCAACCACTCCAACACTATATCCCCCCCTGCTTTTAACATTTCTGTCATGATCCCGTCAGTTCCAGTTGCTTTACTGCCTTTCATTCTATGTAATGCCTCACACACCTCCCCCACACTCACATCCTGCTCCTCTTCACTCCTAAACGATGTTGTACCTCCCTGGCCAGTACATGAAATTACCGCCTCCCTTTTTTCATTGACATTTAAAAGTTCCTCAAAATATTCCCGCCATCTACCCAATACCTCCAGCTCCCCATCTACTAACTCCCCTACTCTGTTTTTAACTGACAAATCCATTCGTTACCTAGGCTTTTTTATCTTGTTTATCTCACTCCAAAATTTTTTCTTGTTTTCAGCAAAATTTCTTGACAGAGCCTCTCCCATTCTTTCATCTGCTTCTGTTTTGTAAAAACCTCTCATAAGCTTCACCTTTCTTTTACTCTCCATATACTCTGCTCTTCTATTAACACTTCTGTTTTGTAAAAACCTCTCATAAGCTACCTTTTTCTCTTTTATCACACCCTTTACTTCTTCATTCCACCACTCACTCCTCTTTCCTCCTGCACCCACCCTCCTATAGCCACAAACTTCTGCCCCACATTCTAATACTGCATTTTTAAAACTATCCCAACTCTCTTCAACCCCCTTCCCCCCACTACTCATACTTGCACTAGCCCACCTTTCTGCCAATAGTTGCTTATATCTCACCCTAACTTCCTCCTCCATTAGTTTATACACTTTTACCTCTCTCTTACTTGCTGTTGCCATTTTCTTTTTGTCCCATCTACCTTTTACTTTAACTGTAGCTACAACTAAATAATGATCCGACATATCTGTTTCCCCTCTATAAACATGTACATCCTGAAGCCTACCCATCAACCTTTTATCCACCAATACATAATCCAACAAACTACTTTCCTTGCATGCTATATCATACCTTGTATATTTATTTATCCTCTTTTTCATAAAATATGTATTACTTATTACCAAACTTCTTTCTACACATAGCTCAATTAATGGTTCCCCATTTACATTTACCCATGGCACATCAAATTTACCTACTACTCCCTCCACAACATTTTTACCCACTTTAGCATTAAGATCCCCAACCACAATTACTCTCTCACTTGGTTCAAAACTCCCCACACACTCACTCAACATTTCCCAAAATCTCTCTCTCTCCTCTACACTTCTCTCTTCTCCAGGTGCATAAACACTTACTATAACCCACTTTTCACATCCAACCTTTATTTTACTCCACATAATCCTTGAATTTATACATTTATATTCCATCTTTACCTGCCATAACTGATTATTCAGCATTATTGCCACTCCTTCTTTAGCTCTAACTCTATTTGAAACCCCTGACCTAATCCCATTTATTTCTCCCCACTGAAGCTCTCCTACCCCGTTCAGCTTTGTCTCACTTAAAGCCAGGACATCCAGCTTCTTTTCATTCATACCATCTACAGTCATCTCTTTCTTATCATTCGCACAACATCCATGCACATTCAAACATCCCACTTTGACGGTTTTCTTCTTTTTCTTTTTAGTAAATCTATACAGAAAAAGGGGTTACTAGCCCATTGTTCCCGGCATTTTAGTTGACTTTTACAACACGCATGGCTTACGGAGGAATGATTCTTATTCCACTTCCCCATGGATATGAATGGAAAAGCAATAAGAACAAGAACTATTAAGATAAAATCAAAGAAAACTCAGATGAGTGTGTATACATAAACGTGTACATGTATGTGTAGCGTGACCTAAGTGTAAGTAGAAGTAGCAAGACGTACCTGAAATCTTGCATGTTTATGAGACAGAAAAAAGACACCAGCAATCCTACCATCATGTAAAACAGATACAGACTAATATACTAGCTCCCCTTAAATCAGGGATAATCACAGACAGCATTACTGACCACTACCCCACCTTCCTCTTAACAAACATTAGTAAACAGCTACTGGAATACAACAAGGTCTCTTTTAGACTCCATGAGGAGGCTTCAATAAGTAACTTCACAATAGAGCTAGGTACGATTGATTGGCCTACAGAATTCTCCGAGGCTAATGGTATCGATGATTGGATAGACATATTTCTTAACAAACTACTTAGACTATATAAAATTGTCCCATAAAAATGAAACAGATTACGAATAAACGGTTAGGTTGCCCATGGCTAACTAACAGCATACTAAGATCCATTGATAAGAAACATCAATATGAAAAGCAATGTAGACAGGGCTTAAGCCTTTCAGGGTTTTGGCCATACTAGTACGGCTTACGCGCCAGGGTTTTTGACGTACTAGTACACCTAAATTCTAGCGCACTCAAATCAAGTGGAAACAGGCTGGTAGGCCTAGATATGAGAGAATGGGTCTGTGTGGTCAGTGTGTGCAGTATAAAAAAATCCTGCACCACAGTGCATAATGAGGAAAAAAACTATGACCATGTTTTTGTTTAAAACAGCGAATTTGCAGTCTATTTTCGTATGGTATATATGGTTGTATTCTCGTTTTCTTGGTCTCATTTGATAGAATGGAAGATATATTACAGAAATAGAGATAATTTTGATTGATTTCACGATGACAAGTACCTTGAAACTGAGCGCAAAGTAGCGAAAATGTTTGATTTTTGCCGTTGTTCAAGAGTAAACAAATCATGCCATGTGTCCAATACACATCAACTGGCGAGTCTAATATTCTTGCACAAGTGTGCTGATATTATTTATACCGTTTTTACAATGATGCAGTAGTATAGATAACAGAAAATCTTCTATTTTTTGTGAGAATAAAAATTCAAAATAGAAAGTAAAAGTAATGTAAGAGTTGCCTGGAGACGTGACTAATGAACAGATAAAATATTATTTTAATGCCAGGAATGTCTGTCTCGTTTATTCTGGACCCTATTTTGAAATTAGCATCTTTTGAAATTTGTGTAAAATTGGCCAAATTGCCAATTTCTGATCACTTTATTGGGTAGTTCAAATCGGTAAATTGGCGGTTTCTTGTACTCAATTGATAGAAGAAATGTAATTCTAGCGAAATAGCTAAACTTTTAGTAGACTGAAACATTGGAATTGGCCGAAAATAGGGCTCAAAGTGGGTGAAATCGCCGATGCATAAATAGCATTGATTCCGCTAACTTTGTGAGAGCATAATTCCATTAGTTTTTCATCAAATTTCATACTTTTGGTGTCACTATGATCGGAAAAAGATTATCATTTCATAAGAATTTTTTTTTTTTTCCGAAAAATTTTCGACTCTGAGAACGAGTTTGGGAGAGGGCCTCTCGACCCTGAAAGGGTTAATAAACAAAGATCTTTAAGCAAACATTTTGACGACTTCACTGCATTATTAAACTCTGCAGACCAGTACGTCCATCATTGCTCTCACTGAAACCTGGCTAAAGCCTAATACTAATACAGTGGACCCCCGAGTAATGTAAAAACTTTACACCAGAAGCCTGCTCAAGTGCTATTACTGAACGAATTTACTCCATTAAGGAATAATGTCATGTAGGTTAGTCTATTTCAGACCCCCAAAAATACACTTCCACAAGCACTTACAATATTATACTTACATAATTGAACGATTTCCGGGGTATTCGTTACTCGGGGGTCCACTGTACTACAGATATCTATGGCATTCCTGGTTACACAGCCATACACAACTGTAGGCCAGACCAACAAGGTGGAGATGAACATGGAGAATATATAATAGCTAAGTTTAAATCCAAATACAGTGGACCCTCGACTAACGATCTTAATCCGTTCCAGGAGCTAGACCTTTACACGAAAAAATCGTTATTCGAAACCTTATTTCCCATAAGAAGTAATGTAAATACAATTAATCCGTTCCAGACATCAAAAATATTCACAAAAAATACATTTTTTAAAGAATATAGTTTTACATACAGAAAACACACATAAATACTACATACAATATTAAATTTATAAATAAATATTGAAATAAACATTTAAAATAACATTTACTTACCTTTATTGAAGAGACTTGGTGGCATCTGGAAGATAGGGAGGAGGAGTGAGGGAGTGCTTAGTGTTTGGAAGGGGAATCCCCACTCCCTGCCTTCCTGCTACACTCCCTGCATGCCTGCTACACTCCCTGCATGCCTGCTACACTCCCTGCATGCCTGCTACACTCCCTGCATGCCTGCTACACTCCCTGCATGCCTGCTACACTCCCTGCATGCCTGCTACACTCCCTGCATGTCTGCTACACTCCCTGCATGCCTGCTACACTCCCTGCATGCCTGCTACACTCCCTGCATGCCTGCTACACTCCCTGCATGCCTGCTACACTCCCTGCATGAATGCTACACTCCCTGCATGCCTGCTACACTCCCTGCATGCTTGCTACACTCCCTGCATGAATGCTACACTCCCTGCATGAATGCTACACTCCCTGCATGAATGCTACACTCCCTGCATCCCTGCTACACTCCCTGCATCCCTGCTACACTCCCTGCATCCCTGCTACACTCTTTACCACAGGGCTGGCACTAGGAGCTTTTTTTGGGCCCATGGTGGCTTATTTAGCAGTTGCAAGCACTAAAAACACTGGAATAATGACAAAATGTATGGTATGAATGCGTGGGTGGCGGTCACTCGCTGGTAAACAATAGCACACTGACGCTGAATGGAGTGCCCGGGCCTGCTCAGGTCACTCGTACACGTCCAGGACGAATCATGAACTCCGAGCGGATTCGTTAACACCGAACCAAATTTTTAACGAACTCCGACGCTAACGAACACCGGGGGTTGACTGTACTTATTTATCCTGTTTTTCTTAAAATATGTATTACCTATAACTAAACCCCTTTCTATACAAAGTTCAATCATGGGCTCTTATTATAATTTATACCTGGCACCTCAAACTTACCCACCACACCCTCTCTACATGTTTCTCCTACTTTAGCATTTAGGTCCCCTACCACAATTACTCTCTCACTTGGTTCAAAAGTTCCTATACATTCGCTTAGCATCTCCCAAAATCTCTCTCTCTCTCCTCTACACTCCTCTCTTCTCCATTGCAAGTTTACATCAAGATTTTGTTATTACAAACATGAACTGAAGTGCAAAGAGAGCCACTAGCATGCCATGGCATTAAGGGCAGATTAATCTAATGGCTTATAGACTACTTAATACTAGAGAAGTTGATTGAGTTTGTTTTAGTTAAACATTTGCTTATAACAGTTAATAAATGTACTCAAATTACAATCTGTGGATATTACATTGTGACAAGTGTTTTGTAGGATGGTTACATCAATAGTAAATATTGAAATTATATTATGGGAAAATAACAGTGAGCATTGGTGAAAGTAATTTACAGTATGGGTATTTAGTTTAGGGCGAGTAGGTAGTTTTTGAGAAGAGTTTTAACCCTTTTAGGGTCCGTGCCGTAGTTTAACGGCTTTGAGTTCAGGTTCCAAACCGTAGTTCTACGTCATGAGCTTAGCTCACTCAGATAAGCTGTGAGCGGTAAATTTGGGCCTAGATATGAGAGAAAACATCTATGTGGTAAGTGTGCACCACATAAAACAAATCCTGCAGCACACAGTGCATAATGAGAGAAAAAAAACTGAGACCGTAATTTTTGATTAAAACAACGACTTTGCAGTGTTTTTTCGTATACTTCTTATAGTTGTATTTGCTCTTTCTTGGTCTCATTTGATAGAATAGAAGATATATTACAGATATAGAGATGATTTTGATTGGTTTTAGTACAGGAAATGGCTTGAAACTGAGCTCAAAATAGCGGAAATGTTAAATTTTTGCCAATGTTCAAGAGTAAACAAATGACCTCACACGTCTAATATGCGCCAGCTGGTGGGTCTAATATACATTCACAAATGTGGTGATATTATTTGTACAATTATTACAATATTGCATAAGAGTAAATCTTCCATTTTCTGGTTTGAATAAAAATTCATTAAGTGAATAAAAAATCAAAATGGAATTCATTTGTAAAGACTGAAAACGTAACTAATGAACAGAGGAAATGTTAGTTTAGTGCCAGGAATGCCTGCATTGTTTATTCTGCACCCAGTTTTGAAATTGGAATATTTTGAATTTTGAGTTAAATTATATAAATTACCAATTTCCGATCACTTTATTTTGCAGTTGAAACAGTTGACTGGGCGATTTCTTGTGCTCAATCGATAGAATAGAAATAATAATAGTGAAATAGCTAAGAATTTGGTCGACTGGAATAATGTAATTGGCCTAAAATGGGAGTCAAAGTCGGCAAAATCGCCGATGCGTAAATATTGCTGATGCATCAAAATTCGCAAGAGCATAATTTCATCAATTTTCCATCAAATTTCATACTTTTTGTTTTATTACGTTCAGAAAAAGATTCTCAAACATTTTATAAGAAAAAATATGAATGAATTTTTTTTTGAAAATTCTTGGACACTGGTGCACCCTCTGAAATTTGGCCTCTGGACCCTGAAAGGGTTAAATTGATGTTCAGACTAGGTTATTTTAGTATTTACTGGTAATGAATTCCAGATTTTGGGGCCCTTAATGTGCATAGAATTTTTACACAGGGTGAAATGGACATGGGGTATAACAAAAAGTGATCTGTGTCTTGTGTTATGATCATGTAAGTACAGTGGTACCGTTTGATATTTTTCATTCCAGAATGCTGTTCAAGTGCCATTACCAAACGAATTTATCTCCTTAAGAAAAGTTGTAAATAGACTAGTCCTTTTAGACCCCAAAATTACACTTACAAAAGCATTTAAAAATAAACTTACATAAAAGGGTGAGTTTAGGGACCATCGTAAACCGGGGTACCACTGTACCATGTTAAATGACAGTCTAATGTACATAAAGAATTTTTATTCACACCAAAAAATGAAAGATTTACTGTTATGCAATATTGTAATAATTGTATAAATAATATCAGTTCATTCATGAATGTATATTAGACACACCAGTCATTTGTTTACTCTTGAACATCGGCAAAAATTAAACATTTCCACTACTTTGAGCTCAATTCCAAGCTATTTTAAGTTCTAAAACCAATCAAAATCATCTCTTTTTCTGTAGTATATCATCCATTCTATCAAATGAGACCAAGAAACCATGAATACAGCCATAAAAACCATTCGAAAATGCACTGCAAAGTCGGTGTTTTAATTAAAAAACACAGTCACATTTTTTTCTCATTATGTACTGCATGCTGCAGGATTTGTTTTATATGGTGCACATATCTAGGCCCACATTTACCGCTCACAGCTTATCTGAGTGAGCTGAGCTCATGACATAGATCTACGGCTTGGGCCCTGAAAGGGTTAAGGTACAGTATTGACTGCCCAAGGCATCTCAACCACCTTCAAGTGTTGAGACTTTTAAAAAAAAAATTGGAACATTGTTATAAGAATTTTACAGGTTGGTTTGGCTTTCGTGCAAGTGTAGTCATTGCCTCCTTACATAAATACAGAAAGCTTGGGTTTGTCATAGACACTACATTCTCTGAGCCAATAATTTCTTTAAATGTCTTTATTCACAATACTTTCTAAGGATTAACCCAAAGGGTTAATAATTAAGGATAACCCTAGAAATCCAGGCACTGTAGCTTATTTCAGTTGGGTCCAAGGATCTTCCTTAGGCTGTGATTCACAATATTCTTTAACTGATAGGCATCTATTTATTCGTAGGCGAGTGAGCAGTCTCGTGTAAGGAGACGTGATCAAACATTTTTCCTTGCCCAGGATTTGGTGGAACTGATTGCTATACCACTGAGCAACAAAATAGCTTTATACAGATGCTAAAGTGGGAGGGATTCTTAGTGAAATATGAGGTGTTATGGATTTTCTTGAACCCCCTCATAATGTCATGTAATACAGGAGAGTACCGTGTTTTTGGCTTCCTCTTTTCAGTCATTTTTTTTGGCGATTATCAGTTGATCCATTGTTCATTATGTTCAGTGCTTTTTCCACTTTTCCATCATTTTTGCGCAGCAGTTGCTTAAGGGAAGGGTATCTGGCATCATATTTTAAAGAAAGTATTGTATGTACTGTGTACAGTGGTCCCTCGGTTTTCGTGCATCTCCAAACTCAAACATTTATGTAAGTGTATTTTCGTAAGTGCTGTTGCAAGTGTATTTTTGGGGGTCTGAAATAGACTAACCTACGTGACATTATTTCTTAAGGAAGTAAATTCGTTCGGTAATGACACTTGAGCAGCATTCTGGAACGAATTTTCGGCGAAAACCGAGGGACCACTGTATTTATTTTAGTTTTGTATTTTTATTTTTATGCCTAGCTGTATTGAGCACTTAATAACTGTTAGCATTAACATGTTATCAGGCATTTTAGACACATTCAGTATTGAAAAAAATGCTCTTTTTTTGTGATTTGTGCTTATTGGCAGGAGTCGGGAACCTATCAGTCATAAAAATGGAGCCCTCCTGTACCTGCTCATTATTTCTAGATCTATCCATCATGTAACAATGAGAAACAGGGTGAGAGTTGTATCAATATTTCTCTGATATTGTAGAGATTCACATAAAATTAACATTTCTTCAGGACTGGTTGCTCGGCGCCATTATGGCATGGGCCATGGTGTGGGCCGCTCCGGTGACATTGCAGAAATTCAGCCTAAAGCAGCTGGCTCCAGCCTCTTGAATAAGCTGACCAACACCATGGTGCTTGATGTCATTAGGACTGTAGGTAAGATCAGTATGTCAACATAGGCATCCACTTGTGCCTATAACATTGCCAAAACCTAAACAAACAGATTTATTTCTGTCAAGTGGTTCACCATATACAGCTGACATTGGAGTAACTAACCTCTATAACAACTTTATAGAAAGTCCCTTGTCATGCAAACTCTTTATAACTTCTAATTACTAGACAGTGAGACAATTATAGTGATTACTAGAATGTTATAGATTGCCATGTTTGACAGTTTAAAAACTAACACATTTGGTATATAAATTATGATAACAGTTTGGTACAACATTTGTATTGGGGATTACAGAGGTAGAAGATAAGTTTGGTTAATACATGTGTTGAAACAGATTGGTGATTGTGTGAACATCAGAATGAATGTAAATAACTGGTTCAGAGAACCAACAGGTTGGTGAATTAGACACTTGTGCAACGCTTGGGTATTTTTATTGTGGAAACGTTTCACCAACCAGTGGCTTCCTCAGTCCAACAAAGAGTAGAATAATTGAAGATCGGAAGGAGTCTGAGGTAATCAGTCCCTCAGCCTGGAGTCGATGTGATCAGTCCATCAATCTTGATAGGAGTACAGCATATGTTCAGAGAAGGATCTTATATACTGTAGACAGGTGAGGTGAAGCAGTCGTAGGCGGTGTCACCTTGGACAAATCCACAGGTGGAAGTAGGTCATGCTTGTAGGTTAGAAAAATGTAGAATTCCCTGTATCAAGATCCTAAGATGTTGCTGTGTCTAACAGGAATGTAGATGAATGGTTCAGAGAACCAACAGGTTGATACCCAAGTGTTGTACAAGGAAGATACCCAAGTGTTGTACAAGGAAGATACCCAAGTGTTGTACAAGGAAGATACCCAAGTGTTGTACAAGGAAGATACCCAAGTGTTGTACAAGGAAGATACCCAAGTGTTGTACAAGGAAGATACCCAAGTGTTGTACAAGGAAGATACCCAAGTGTTGTACAAGGAAGATACCCAAGTGTTGTACAAGGAAGATACCCAAGTGTTGTACAAGGAAGATACCAGTTTTGAACATGGAAGATACCCAAGTGTTATACAAGGAAGATACCCAAGTGTTGTACAAGGTAAGATACCCAAGTGTTGTACAAGGAAGATACCCAAGTGTTGTACAAGGAAGATACCCAGTGTTAAAGGAAGACCATGTTGTACAAGGAAGATACCCAAGTGTTGTACAAGGAAGATACCCAAGTGTTGTACAAGGAAGATACCCAAGTGTTGTACAAGGAAGATACCCAAGTGTTGTACAAGGAAGATACCAGTGTTGTACAAGGAAGATACCAGTGTTGTAAAAGGAAGATACCAGTGTTGTACAAGGAAGATACCCAAGTGTTGTACAAGGAAGATACCCAAGTGTTGTACAAGGAAGATACCCAAGTGTTGTACAAGGAAGCTACCCAAGTGTTGTACAAGGAAACTACCCAAGTGTTGTACAAAGAAGATACCCAAGTGTTATACAAGGAAGATACCCAAGTGTTGTACAAGGAAGATACCCAAGTGTTGTACAAGGAAGATACCCAAGTGTTGTACAAAAAAGATACCCAAGTGTTGTACAAGGAAGATACCCAAGTGTTGTACAAGGAAGATACCCAAGTGTTGTACAAGGAAGATACCCAAGTGTTGTACAAGGAAGATACCCAAGTGTTGTACAAGGAAGATACCCAAGTGTTGTACAAGGAAGATACCCAAGTGTTGTACAAGGAAGATACCCAAGTGTTGTACAAGGAAGATACCCAAGTGTTGTACAAGGAAGATACCCAAGTGTTGTACAAGGAAGATACCAGTGTTGTACAAGGAAGATACCCAAGTGTTGTACAAGTGTCTAATTTATCATAAGAATGAATGGCAAGAATGTTAGCTAATGTTGATAGTTTGTGTTATCAAGGTAGTGTAATTGATAGTCAGATGCTGATGTCTGTCAGTCAAGACTTTATTAGTGAGAACAACTGTTCTTATCTAACAATAATAATAACAATAATGTTCAAAAATAACTCATATTGAGATAGAAACTCAACCTCCTTCTGGGGTCCTCTTCAGTAGATCTGCTGAAGAGTTGCTATATCACTGAATAAGGATTACAGTTTTACATATATTTTATATTTAAAAAAAAAAAAAACTCTGGTTATGCAGGGTGCCAGTTAGCCACTGGGCCAGCTGGCCCAGGGGCTAGCGCATCAGTCTGGAGTTTTATGACTCTGATCGCGGGTTCTGAACCTGCCCGTGGTATGTTTTTTTATGCAGAATATTTCAGACAGACTAAAACTAGGACTCCCTACTAATGCAGTTACACAGGGATGTGAGACTTTATTAGGTGTGTAATTTGATACATTTTGGATGCCTTGAGATAATGAGTATTGTTTTAACTTTTAGTGGCAGTTCTGTTTAATATCAGAATAATAATAATAATAATAATAATAATTTTTATTTCTATGCATGTTACAAGTGTACAATGTTATTGGTAGTTACAATTATAAAACTGTAATGCAAGGAGAGCCACTGGCATGCCATGGCATTAGGGGCAGTTTATTCTAGAGACTTATTCACTAAGTACTTAATGCTAAAGAAATTGATTGAGTTTATTCTAGTTCTGTATTATTTAAATTATAATATGGTTATACATACTATTAAAAGACAATACAAGAGAAATTGGTTGAGTTTAATCTAGTTGTATAATTTATTTCAAGTTACAGTATGTTGATGCTATACTAGTATAATAACAATACTAGAAATTTTTTTTTAGAGTTTCTTCTAGATATATATTTTATTTCAAATTAAGAAAATGATGATACTATAAGATTTTAAATGACAATATGATGATATGAAATTGCAACAAGTGTTAAGGAGGATGAACA
>WNWK01017883.1:0-41348 GCA_009830355.1 Cherax destructor
ATATATTATAAACAACAACGGGCCCAAAACCGATCCCTGTGGAACGCCACTTGTTACAGATCCCCACTCAGATTTAACCCCATTAATGCACACCTCTGCTTCCTATTGGTGAGCCATGACTCGATCCATGAAAACACTTTTCCTCCAGTGCCGTGAGCAGCCACTTTCTTTAACAGTCTCTGATGTGGTACTCTATCAAAGCCTTACTAAAATCCAAATAAACAATATCGAATTCTTTATCATGATCAACTGCCTCAAAAGCCTTACTGAAAAAGTTAATAAATTAGTTAGGCAGGAACGGCCCTGGTGAATCCATGTTGAGTATCATTAATCAAATTATGCCTATCGAGATGGCTTCTTATGTTATCAGCTATAATCGACTCTAATAATTTGCCTACAATTGAAGTAAGACTTATTGGGCGGTAATTTGATGGTAACGACTTGTCCCCTGTTTTAAAAATAGGAATTACATTAGCCATCTTCCACGTATCAGACACTACACCTGTTTGAAGAGATAGGTTAAAAATGTTAGTTAAGGGTTCACAGAGTTCAATTTTGCATTCCTTAAGAACCCTTGAAAAAAGCTCATCAGGGCCTGGCGATTTATTTTGCTTCAAACGGTCTATCTGTTTGATAACCATTTCGCTAGTGACTGTGATACTACATAATTTATCTTCTTCAGGCCCACTAAAATACCTAATTCTTGGGATATTATTAGTGTCTTCCTGAGTGAAAACCGAGAGAAAATAATTATTAAAAATAGAGCACATTTCATTCTCTTTGTCAGTAACATACCCATAATTATTTTTAAGGGGACCTATCTTATCTCTAACTTTTGTTCTATACACCTGGAAAAATAGATGGAAATAAATGGTATAAAATACCGACACAATGGAAAAATAAACACATAAGCAGTATAATGTGATCCTTTATTGACAACGTTTCGCCCACGCAGTGGGCTTTATCGAGTCACAGACAGATCTACCTGGAAAAAACTTTTTGGGTTAGTTTTCGAATCCCTAGGAACTTTAATTTCGTAGTCCCGCTTAGCTTTTCTTATCCCCTTTTTAACGTCCCTCTTAATGTCAATATACTGATTCGTAAGATGACCCTCACCTCTTTTGATACGCCTATAAATTCCTTTCTTCTGCCCTAAAAGATATTTGAGCCTATTATTCATCCATTTTGGGTCATTTCTATTCGATCTAATTTCTTTATATGGGATAAATGTTCTTTGGGCAGCATGTATAGTGTTCAGAAAACTGTCATATTGATAGCTCTCTTCATTACCCCAGTCCACAGATGATAAGTGTTCTCTAAGTCCATTGTAATCTGCTAAGCGAAAATCTGGGACCGTTACTGAGTTATTCCTACTATGAAACTTCCATTCAATGCCAAAGGTAATTGATTTGTGGTCGCTTGCGCCGAGTTCCTCTGTAATTTCTAAATTATTAACAAGGGTTTCCTAATAATGATAGAATGATGATAGATGGACTGACTGGTGTCAAACTCCCTGAGTCTTAAGTCAATAAAATTCAGTTGAAGTTCTTTTCGTATTATTGTTCTCAAACTGCTAACTGACAAGCCAAGATTGTAATCTATCCCCTCTTTGAAAGCATAAAACTTAGCCAATTTATCAGTTCTATCATGCATCTGAAGACCAATGTGAGATGGAATCCACAGCATGTGCACTCTGACTTTACTATCCAGAATCCTACCATAACTGTGCCTGGCTTCTGACACGAGCATGCTACAAGTTATACTTGATGAGTTGAGAGCATTTATGGATGACAGAGAATCAGTTACAATTAGAGAGTTAACCTTAGATACATGGACGCATTTGAGTGCAAGGAGTATGGCAAACAGTTCTGTCTGAAGGGTAGTGGCCCAGTTATTGATGCGTGCTCCAATTTCTTTAAGAGAGCCATCACTCTGTATGACAACAGCAGCACTACCAGCTGCACCAGTGGATTGGTGAACAGAACCATTAACGTAAATAATTTGTGAGAGAGTGTGCTGTTTGGCTAAATTATCAATACAGTTTAAGGCATCATGTTTGGCTTCAAGGCGAAGCTTTGGTTGTGATTTAAGAAGTAGTTTTTGGGGAAATGGAGGGATGGTAGTTTGGAATGGGGTAATATTCCATGGAGCGGAGAAGTGCCGCTGTTGCCTTACTTGCCACAGATCATGTATCTGATTCATGCTGAGGTCGGTTCCAGTTTTTTTCGATCCATCTCGAGGGATGTTCACCAGTGCTGAGGAAAGTTTGGAGGGCTTCTGTGCATGGGTTTGAATGGGCTTAACTTGCAAGTTTAGTTTGATATCTTTATTATGCACCCCATACCCATCCTGTGGGCGGTAGTCAAAACATTACAGAGGTACATAATGGGTCCAGGGACTGGACCTCAAAGTTTGATAGCTGAGCAAGTTACAAAGGTAATGAACTCAGATGGTCACACTCATGACAAGTTACAAAGGTATTTGCAGATTACAGAGGTATATATAGGGTCCAGAGACTGGGCCCCAAAGTTTTGATAGCTGAACAAGGTACAATGGTAATTAATTCACTAGTTACAAGGTAATGAATCATGTAAGTAAATTTACTTACGTCTGTACATGGTTGCACTCATGAACAAATTATAAAGCAATGAGCAATCTATTAGTCTACACCCAGCCACAACTGTAATGAGTTATTGGTGCAAATTTTAATTGTTGGGTCACACACACACACATATACATATACACATACATATATACACATACACACGCATACATGTATATACATACACTAACTTGCAAGGAAATAAAAAAATGAATTTTGAACAAGGCGCGATACGGCGTCACCTGTCAGTGGCCCTGAAAATCAACAACTAAGAAGATGGACAAGATACCTTACACATTCAGGTAATTATACCTGCTACCCATACTAACCTTGCTGTAACAATAGGTCAGTACTGGATACAGTAGGTTATTACTGGATACATTAGGTTATTACTGGATACAATAGGTTATTACTGGATACAGTAGGTTATTACTGGATACAATAGGTTATTACTGGATACAATAGGTTATTACTGGATACAATAGGTTATTACTGGATACAGTAGGTTATTACTGGATACAATAGGTTATTACTGGATACAATAGGTTATTACTGGATACAGTAGATTACAATTTGATACAGTAGATTACTATTGGATACAATAGGTTCCTACTGGATACAGTAGGTTCCTACTGGATACAGTAGGTTCCTACTGGATACAGTAGGTTCCTACTGGATACAGTAGGTTCCTACTGGATACAGTAGGTTCCTACTGGATACAGTAGGTTCCTACTGGATACAGTAGGTTCCTACTAGATACAGTAGGTTCCTACTGGATCAGTAGGTTCCTACTGGATACAGTAGGTTCCTCTGGATACAGTAGGTTCCTACTGGATACAGTAGGTTCCTGCTGGATACAGTAGGTTCCTGCTGGATACAGTAGGTTCCTGCTGGATACAGTAGGTTCCTGCTGGATACAGTAGGTTCCTACTGGATACAGTAGGTTCCTGCTGGATACAGTAGGTTCCTGCTGGATACAGTAGGTTCCTACTGGATACAGTAGGTTCCTACTGGATACAGTAGGTTCCTACTGGATACAGTAGGTTCCTATGGATACAGTAGGTTGCTACTGGTTACAGTAGGTTACTAACAGCCTGGTTGATCAGGCCCTGATCCACCATGAGGCCTGGTCACAGACCGGGCCGCAGGGGCGTTGACCCCCGGAATCCTCTCCAGGTATACTGGATACAGTATGTTTCTACTGGATACATTAGGTTACTACTGGAGTTTACTTATACGTTACTACATACCACAATCAGCGCTACTCACACTATACTATTTGTCACTAGTAGTTCAGTGATAGTATTAGTAGCTTATAACCATTACTGCATCATAAGCCTTTCAGTGATCATGCCTGTGTCATACACTGTTCACGTGATCAACCGTTAGCCCATGTCAAAGGTCACCCCTTTTGAATGCCGTGAGCCCTGCTCGGGGCAGCGTCAGTTACTATCAAGTTACAGAGTAGATCAGGCGTCAGGCGTTAGGCTCTCCGGAACTCCCATACATCTTTCTCCAATACATCAAGTTACCAACCAAACTCGTCTGTATTATTATACCCAATCTACGAAAGATCACCCACGACATATTCACTCGTCTATCCCTACCTTACCTATGCTATTTGTGCCTGGGGTTCAACAGCAGCAACCCACCTAAAGCCAATAATAACCCAACAAAAAGCCGCAGTAAGAATTATCACACAATCCAGTCCTAGGCAACACACCCGCCCACTCTTCAAAGACCTAAACTTACTCATTGTACAGAACATCCACATCTACTACTGTGCAACCTATATTTACAGAACCATAAATTCTAATATTAACCCTGAACTAAAACACTTTCTTGACAGTTGCAACAGGACCCATTGACATAATACCAGACACAAAAATCTCTTTGACATTCCTCATGTCTGGCTAAACCTCTACAAAAATTTGATGCACATAAAGGGGCCTAAAATCTGGAACTCCCTGCCTGAAAACTCTAGAACTGCAGACTCAATCACCACTTTCAAAACTACTGTTAAAAAACATCTCATCTCCCTAACACACCCCATTATTAGCTAAACGAATGATGATCACCTAATTTTCTTTTTTGTCTCATGAACACATCCAAAACAATATGTCCTACTCTTGTTATCTGTAATTTCCATTAATTTACACTTACACCCACCCAAATGACTGTAAACATAAAATTCCTAATACGTACTATAGCTATAGCCTATTAAATCTTAAGTTAGCCCTAAGTCCACCTAAAACACGCTTCCAGATGCTACAGATAAATCCACTCCCATTACTGAATTTACCGTTTGTATTATTATGTATGACTCGTACTACCTCAAAATTGTAAATCTAAAAATGTATGTCCAAATCTACCTCATTATTGATTAAGAAATAGTATTAATCTGCCTGAAATGCCTAGGCATGCCTGAAATGCCTAGGCATGTTAGTGGCCATCTTTGTAATTGAAATGTAATGTAAATGTAATGTAAACCAAACATTGTAAGCTTTACAAGGAAATAAAATTATCATTATAATAATAATAATAATAATAATACTTTATTGAGACATGGTACAATGATACATGGTAGACAAGATATAGTTCTTAATGAGATGTACATGCCAAAAGCCCCTAATATGCTGTGCATTGCGGGCATTCTTAAGACTACGTTATTCTAGACTACATGGTAAAAAGTTATGGTTGATAATTTATAAAATAAGTATAATTGCGTATCTAAGTTATAAAGTTTGAATATAAGTTGAACATATCAATTAATTGCAGCAATGCAACTAATTGAGTGAGATAACAATTTAAAACAATTAGTTGCATTGCAGTTACAGTTTACGTGGTCATTATAATGTAAATGTTATGGAAATAGTTAGCTTAGTATGTATTATTCATAACCGGTTTTTACATTTAAGTGATTAGTCAGGTTTTTACGTTGTGATTATTCTACTTTGTTGGGAATGTTTGATATTGAGCATTTAGGTTTGGGTGAGAAGGTGATTTTTTAGCATCGTTTTGAATTGGGGTACAGGCAGGGTTTCTTTGGCAATGACAGGTAATGAATTCCAAATTTTCGTGCCTTTTATATGCATTGAGTTTTTACATAGTGTTAGATGGACACGGGGAACATCGAGGAGTAATCTGTGTCTAGTGTTATGGTCATGTGTCCTGCTAAAATTGGTAAGGAGAAGTTTGAGTGGTGGGTTAATATTTGCATAGAGTGTTCTATGTATGTAATAGGCACAGTAAAAAGTATGGATGTCTTGTATGGTGAGTAAGTTTAGGTTTTTGAATATTGGTGGAGTATGTTGTCTGGAGTGTGAATTTGTTATCATTCTAACTGCTGCCTTTTGTTGTGTTATTAGTGGTCTGAGATGAGTTATTGATGTAGAGCCCCATGCGCAGATTCCATAGGTGAGGTAGGGGTAAATGAGTGAGTGATAAGAGAGAGATAAGATAAGATTTTCTTCAAATTTTTAGCCCAGGAGGGTTAGCCACCCAGGATAACCCAAGAAAGTCAGTGCGTCATCGAGGACTGTCTGACTTATTTCCATTGGGGTCCTCAATCTTGTCCCCCAGGATGCGACCCACACCAGTCGACTAACACCCAGGTACCTATTTGCTAAATAACAAAAAAGGCACAATACCGTGACTGGAACAATACATACACAACCCGCACATAGAAGAGAGGAGCTTACGACGATGTTTCGGTCCGACTTGGACCATTTACAAAGTCAGTGTGACTGTAAATGGTCCAAGTCGGACTGAAACGTCGTCGTAAGCTCCTCTCTTCTATGTGCGGGTTGTGTGTGTATTGTACCTATTTGCTGCTAGGTGAACATGACAACAGGTGTAAGGAAACACATCAAAATGTTTCCACCCCACCGGGAATCGAACCCGGGCCATCCGTGTGTGAAGCGAGAGCTTTAGCCACCAGGATACAGTAGGTAGCTACTGGATACAATAGGTTACTGCTCGATACAATAGGCTACTACTGGATACAGTAGGTTACTGCTCGATACAGTAGGTTACTGCTGGATACAATAGGTTACTGCTGGATACAATAGGTTACTACTGGATACAGTAGGTTACTGCTGGATACAATAGGTTACTGCTGGATATAGTAGGTTACTACTGGACACAATAGGTTACTGCTGGATACAGTAGGTTACTGCTGGATACAATAGGTTACTGCTGGATACAGTAGGTTACTGCTGGATACAGTAGGTTACTGCTGGATACAGTAGGTTACTGCTGGATACAGTAGGTTACTGCTGGATGCAATAGGTTACTACTGGATACAATAGGGGAAGGGGAATCCCTTCCATAAAGACTTCAGGTACCCAGTCCTTTTCCATTGTTACTTCCCTTCTTTGTTTTTTAATGCCACTAGGACCAGCTTGAGAGTCACTGCACACCTGTGGCACAAAATATCTGTCCAGGGAGCTCTGTTTCTGGCATCTCTTTAAAATTTCCCTAAAATGGGACAAGACATTGTCATTGTACATGTTGCCGACATGGCTTGCAACAGCTTTGTTAGGGTGATGTTCCTCCACAAATCTTTCCATCCTACTCCACATTGCACAAATCTTTCCATCCTACTCCACATTACACAAATCTTCATTACTACCACCCTCTACCACCATCACAACCACTACCACCCTCTACCACCATCACAACCACTACCACCCTCTACCACCATCACAACCATTACCACCATCACTACCACCCTCTACCACCATCACAACCATTACCACCCTCTACCACCATCACAACCGTTACCACCCTCTACCACCATCACAACCACTACCACCATCACTACTAACCTCTACCACCATCACTACAACCCTCTACCACCTCCACTTTCGTATTTTTCTACAAAATTTTTCTTTAATTCTATCGTGTTTCTCACATTCTTTACCAAAAGGCTGGCACTAGAAGCTTTCTTTGGGCCCATGGTGGCTTATTTAGCCGTTGCAAGCACTAAAAAGAATGGAATATTATTTAAATGTATCGTATGAATGTGTGGGATCATGCTCACTCGCTGATAAACAATGGCAGACTGACTGTGAATGGTGTGTGAGGCCGCTCGTACGCGTTTGGGACAAACGACTATTTGCGAGTCAAACAACGATTATCGAGTCAATATTTTTGACAAAAAAGTTACGATTAGTGAAAATTACGAATTCCAATGCTTACAAAAAACGAGGGTCCACTGTACTTCATATTGTAAATTGTTTAAATTGTTCTATTGTAATACATATACTGTAATTTTTATAAAATAATTCAAAACTGTAATTATTCACTACTAAACTTCTCTGCCAGACCTATTAAAGCCATATAGCATTACCTATTAATACTCAATTCTCTTGTACTCACTGTAACTCACCTAATGACCATTTAATCTGTTATAGCCTAATTAATCTTAAGTTAATTTTAAGTTTGCCCGAAATGCTCTGCATACAAGGGGCTTTTGGCATGTACACTCAACTATTATATTCCTTTGTACAACTATGTATCATGTCAAAATAAATTATTATTATTATTATGATGTTATGCAAAATCTAATTCACAAGTTCCATGGTTCTCAGAAAACTAGATTAAAACCAAACAAACCACCGACATACTAGTACGCATAATTTTTTGTACCCACAAATCTGCCTCCTGCCAATATTTTTGACCTCAGCACAACTCTTTGGGTTTTCTTCCATCTGTTCATACATTTGAAAAAATTTAAGGCCAGCAGGGTGCACACAATGAATCATTGTTTATCACTCGGGTGATGATTGTATATCTGACGTACTAGTGCACCTCACTAGCAGAACTAAACAATGAACCAAGAGCTGTTGTTCTATCACTGGCTTCCCTACCACTAAACAGGGTATGCGAGTGGCACAAAGATGACTTATTCATTCCAGATTTATTACAGTTTCATGATATTAACAGTGGAATTCAGCCACAAAGCACACTTAAGTATATTTAACCCAGGATATTCCAGTAAAGTCAAACACTGAATAATTTCCATGTTTTGTTGAGTATTACACTCTGAAACAGTTGTAATAATGCAGTATGAGTATTCATTGTATATAGCCTTAGAAGACCAAAATAGTAAAAAAGTAAAACAAAAAACAACTACAGTGGACCCCCGAGTTTCGTAAAAACTTCACTCCTGAAGTCTGCTCAAGTGCCATTACCGAACGAATTTACTCCCTTAAGGAAAAATTTCACGTAGGTTAGTCTATTTCAGACCCCCAAAAATACACTTCCACAAGAACTTACAAAATTATACTTACATAATTGCACGATTTCCGGGGTATTCGTTAACCGAGGGTCCACTGTACAGTGGAACCCCGGTTAACGAAAAAAATTAATTGCAGAAGCCTGCTCAAGTGCCATTACCGAACGAATTTACTTCCTTAAGAAAAAATGTCATTTAGGTTAGTCTATTTCAGACCCCCAAAAATACACTTCCACAAGCACTTACAATATTATACTTACATAATTGCACGATTTCCGGGGTGTTCGTTAACCGGGGTTCCACTGTATACGGTATGTATGTATACATACATACATATATATATATATACATACATATATACAGTATACATCTATATATACATACATATAGTATACATACATATATACATACATATATTACGTACATACATATATACATGTATGTATGTACGTATATACTACATACATATATACATACAAGCAGTTCCTGCTTATAAAGCAGGTTAGGTTCTGGGCTACGGCTGTAAAGTGAAAATTGCTGTAAAGTGAAACTTAGCTTTTTTTTCACTTTCAAATCCATATAAATGCCTGATAACATGTTTACACTGTCATATATTATGTGAGCAATACAGCTAGGCCTAAAATATTAATATACAGTACACACATTGCTTACCTTAAAATATTTTTTCTTTAGCTAAGAGTGAGTGGTGAATATATTTAGTATAGGAAGTTTGAATAAATGAAAAATGGGGTTTAATTGAAAACTGCTGCATTAGCGAAATGCCGTAAAGCGAAGTGATGTAAAGTGGGGCCTGCCTGTACATGCATGCATGCATGCATGCATACATATATACATACATACATACTACATACATACCATATACGTATATACAGTGGTCCCTCGGTTTTCGTGTATCTCTGTTTTCGTGTATTTCAGTTTTCGTGTAGTTTTTTCGTGGAAAATTGCCCTCTGTTTTCGTGTGTTCCCTCCGTTTTCGTGCTCGGTCCGGAACCCTGTCCAGTGCCCAGCGCACATACAGAGCCCGCAAGCCCGCCTCCCACGCACATTCTCAGGCAGTGTAGCATTGTTTCTGGTTGAGTGAACATTATCCTGCGAGTTCATACAAAACATTTCTTAACAATCCATTGTTTTTGGCCCTTGATTATTGTGTGTGACTGCTAAATAAGCCACCACGGGCCCAAAGATAGCTCCTAGTGTCAGTCCTTTGGTAAAGAAAGTGAGGAACACCATAGAATTAAAGAAAGAAATTGTAGCAAAGTGGTGAGAGGCAGTGGTGATGAGGCAGTGGTGATGGGAGGCAGTGGTGGTGAGAGGCAGTGGTGATGGGAGGCAGTGGTGATGGGAGGCAGTGGTGATGGGAGGCAGTGGTGGTGAGAGGCAGTGGTGATGGGAGGCAGTGGTGGTGAGAGGCAGTGGTGGTGAGAGGCAGTGGTGATGAGAAGCAGTGGTGAGAGGCAGTGGTGATGAAAGGCAATGGTGGTGAGAGGCAGTGGTGATGAGAGGCAATGGTGGTGAGAGGCAGTGGTGATGAGAGGCAGTGGTGCTTGTTTGTTGGTTGAGGCAGTGGTGATGAAAGGCAGTGGTGGTAAGAGGCAGTCTTAATGTAGAGTGAGAGGTGAGTAAACAAGATTAAATGAATAAACGAGAGAGAATGAGAGTGTAGAAGTTTCGGTAGTTTTGTCAACAAACCAGTTGTTGTTGTTGTTGCTGCTGCTGCTGCTGTTGTTGTTACCAGCCAGCCTGGACAGGAATGATTCCTGTTCACACCTTGAAGCGACTGGAAAGAAGCAGTGGTAGAGGCGGTGATGAGAGGCAGTGGTGGTGAGAGGCAGTGGTGGTGAGAGGCAGTGGTGGTGAGAGGCAGTGGTGGTGAGAGGCAGTGGTGGTGAGAGGCAGTGGTGGTGAGAGGCAGTGGTGGTGAGAGGCAGTGATGGTAAGAGGCAGTCTTAATGTAAAGTGAGAGGTGAGTAAACAAGATTAAATGAATAAACGAGAGAGAATGAGAGTGTAGAAGTTTCGGTAGTTTTGTCAACAAACCAGTTGTTGTTGTTGTTGCTGCTGCTGCTGTTGTTACCAGCCAGCCTGGACAGGAATGATTCCTGTTCACACCTTGAAGCGACTGGAAAGAAGCGGTGGTAGAGGCGGTGGTGAGAGGCAGTGGTGGTGAGAGGCAGTGGTGGTGAGAGGCAGTGGTGGTGAGAGGCAGTGGTGGTGAGAGGCAGTGGTGGTGAGAGGCAGTGGTGGTGAGAGGCAGTGGTGATGAGAGGCAGTGGTGATGAGAGGCAGTGGTGGTGAGAGAGTGGTGATGAGAGGCAGTGGTGATGAGAGGCAGTGGTGGTGAGAGGCAGTGGTGGTAAGAGGCAGTCTTAATGTAGAGTGAGAGGTGAGTAAACAAGATTAAATGAATAAACGAGAGAGAATGAGAGTGTAGAAGTTTCGTAGTTTTGTCAACAAACCAGTTGTTGTTGTTGTTGCTGCTGCTGTTGTTGTTACCAGCCAGCCTGGACAGGAATGATTTCTGTTCACACCTTGAAGCGACTGGAAATAAGTGATCTAATGCAGTTAGCATTACAAACTTCGTTTCTCTTATACTAATGCGTCTGAAGGAGGAAAGAATAGGAAGATGTTTTCATAGCTGGACCGAGTATGCCCGCCACCACATTCGTAATGAGACACATATTTTATTCATTCTAGAGTGTATATCACGTTTTTATGTTATTTATATTGTTTATTATGTCATATTAGATGAATTGTGATAGATAAATAAGCCGTAGAGCTGATATTAGTGTCAAATTGAAGCATTTTGTCCTGCCTCCCAACAATAAACTCGCCTCCCTCTCTCCTCTCCATCTTCCATACACCAACAAGAGTCGCCAATAAAAGTAAGTGTGATGTTAAATGTTCATTTATACATGTTATTAGTGCTTTATATTTATTTGTTATTCTTTTCTGTATGTAAATCTATATTTAATCTCTAAAAAATTATTTTTTGTTAATACTCCTGGGTGTCTGAAACGGATTAATTGAATTTCCATTATTTCTTATGGGGAAAATGGCTTCAGTTTTCGTGTGTTTCAGTTTTAGTGCATCCCTCAGGAACGGATTAAACACGAAAACCGAGGGACCACTGTAACCCTAGTAGAGTCATTCACTGTGACTTATTTCCATGTTTTGAGGAGTAATACACATTGAAACAATTGCCATGTTATAAGTATTCCTTGTACATAACCCTAAAAGACCAAAAACAGTAAAAAAAAAAAAAATGCCATATTTATACCATATAGTATTCCAAGTATACCTGGAGAGAGAGAGTGGAGTGGAGCAATGTCAGGCTAAGTATTTTACCATGTTTTTAAAATGCATCTAATATCATAAGAAACTAGTGTACATTGTGTTAAACATTAAGATCAATTAAAAAAAAAAAAGAAAAAGAATTACAGTGGTACCTCGAGTTACGATATTTTTTCGTTCGAGAATGCTGTTCAAGTGCCATTACCAAACGAATTTATCCCCATAAGGAATAATGTAAAATAGACTAGTCCTTTTACACCCCCAAAAATATACTTACAAAAGCATTTAAAAAAATAAACTTACATAAAAGGGCGATTTTGGGGACCATCGTAACTCGAGGTACCACTGTATATCTTGTGTCAGTAAATTGTAAAATGGAAATATTGCTGGCACTTTTATGCCACTGTTGTCAATGAGTGATCATTTTTCACCAAATTCAACATACAGTGGACCCCCGGAAATAGGCCGGTCTGATTATCGGCAGGCTCGAAAATCGATTGCTTTTTTCGGCCCAATTTTTGCCCGATTATCGGCCCACATCCCAGATCTGTCTGCCTGCCCCACGCTTGCGCGCCTCACCGCGCAGGCGTCGTGAGACAGTCTAGCTTTGTTTACACTTGAGTGAACAATACCCATTGCACTCATTCAAGCATTTCACAATAATCTTTTTGTGTTTATTGCTTGTCACTGTGAAATAAGTCACCATGGGTCCAAAGAAGCTTCCTAGTGGCACCCCTGTGGTAAAGAAAGTGAGGAACACCATCGAACTGAAGAAGGAGATAGTAGAAAACTATGAGAGTAGAAATGTGTTCTATGTGGACTAGGTTGCAGACATTTATTGAAAAACACCACCCTGAGCAAGGTGAAATAAGCCATCTCTGCAACCAGTTCAGTGACAGAGCCATGTTGCACTTCAGGAAAATGTTAAAGAGGCACCAGAAACAGAGCACTTTGGACAGTTACTTTTTGAGGTAGGGGTCCAGTGACTCTCAAGCTGGTCCTAGTGGCATTAAAAGAAAAAGAAGGGAAGTAACCCCAGATAAGGACTTGTTACCTGAAGTCCTTATGGAGGGGGATTCCCCTTCCAAACACTAACCCCTCTCACCCCTGTCCTCCTCCCTATCTTCCAGATGCCAGCAACTCTCTTCAATAAAGGTAAGTAAATGTTATTTATTCTTATGTTATTTATTATTTATTATGTAGTATTTATAATTATGTGTTAATAATGTTGTTTTGTGTATGTAGAAATATAATTTAATATTTAAATTGATTATTTTTTAATATTTTTGGGTGTCTGGAACGGATTAATTGTACAGTGGACCCCGCCTAACAAGCACCCCAGAAATCGTACAATTATGTAAGTATAATATTGTAAGTGCTTGTGGAAGTGTATTTTTGGGGGTCTGAAGTAGACTAACCTACGTGACATTATTTCTTAAGGAAGTAAATTCGTTCGGTAATGGCACTTAAGCAGGCTTCTGGAATGAATTTTGCTCGTTAGGCGGGGGTCCACTGTATTTACATTATTTCTTATGGGAAATAATGGTTCAGAAATCGGCCAGTTCGATTTTAGGCCTAGCTCCTGGAATGGATTATGGCCTATTTCTGGGGGTCCACTGTACTGTAAAATCGTAAGTTTTATCAGATTTCACTCGTTTTAATTTTATTTGATTCAGAAAAACAAACTGTATCAAGCTGTAAGATTTTTTCAGGGTATAACACAGTTAAAGAGTTAAACATTTAATTAACATGTTTCAGAATCTCTCTCATATTTCTCTTACATTTAGGTGCATAAATACTTATCATTACACATTTTCATTTTTAACTGTTTTATACCTGTATTAAAACATTATTTCTTCTCGTATTTGATCTTGCAGCAGATCAGCTGACTTTAAATCTCTCAGTTACTTCTGACATTTCATTTCTAATTCTTTAGAATTAGACATGTAACTTTTTTAACTTTATTTTTCTCAGTGTTTGGCCATCCAGTAGCCTTTCATTCATAACACCTCTGCTACAATATTTTCTTTGAATACGTATATAATGTACAGTATACACTTGCTGTAGTGTACCATCATACAGTATGGCATACATATTTTTTTCTTCCTCAGGAAAGAGGATAAATTACGGCACATTGGAACAAAGGAAATTCCAAGGAAAAGAACTCTTCTTTCATCTCTCAAGTCTGATCTGATGGACAGAGACATAGAGCCAGTCCAACATACACAATTACAGCCAGTAAGAAATGAAATAAGTAAGCCTCACTCTAAAACTACTGTCATTGGGATTCCAACAAAGACCAGGTTACATTGCAACCATTTGAAACCTAAGTGTCAGTGTTTGCTCACTGCTAATAAGAAGGTGAGCAGAGCAGGACAAAATTCATTGGAATCTGGCACTTCACGAAGAATATTGATTTCAACTCGTTCAGTACCAAGAGGGGAGCTGAATGGCCGGAAAAACTATAAAAAAAATTGTGACTCTGTATCTATCCTTGATACAAATTGGAGACCTGGTTTGGATGCATACTCTAAAGATACTGGAGAGGAAACACAAAATACTGGTAATCAAAATTTGCTCTCAGACATCAACAAAATAGGTGATAAAAGTAATAAAGAGAACAAGGAGAATTCCAAGAAAAAAGTTCACTTTGCTGTAAAAAACAGGAAACACATTGGCTCAAGGAACCATAAATTTCTCCACAAGAAACATGTAAATACTCCTGGAGAAACTAACATCAATCAAGATCATAGACAAAACAGCAATGATCATCCAAAGTCTTCATTAAAAAACTACTTGGGCTCCATGAACAGCTGTAGCAACAATAGGGACTCATCTGAAACATCATCTATCTCTGAACATTTGCCACACACTTCCAGTGCTTTACATGATAATGATAACACAGTGCCATTTAGTGAGGAAAGAATAGGTAGAGAAGAATATTGCAGACTTTGTGAATGCCCAAGATATCATTATCCTCAGACTAATGTATTTGACAGAATGAAGTACAGTTCAGGTGAACATTATGATAAAGACTGTTTATCAGATCCCATACAGTATTCATCAAAATATGAAAAAGAAGACCCTTGTTTGTTGTGTAGTAGGTATGGAAAGCAGCCTTACATATGTGATGATAAAGACTGTTGTGAGTTAGGTGAGAGGCATTACATCAATTTTAATATGCCATCTCATTTAAAGGACACTACAAAAACATCACATTTTGAGAAAACTAGAAATCTTTCACAGAAGTTGTCATCATCAATGCAACATTCGAACTATGAAGATCATCTGTTTACTGAAACGATTCCCTATGAGCCAAGAACAGAACTGGTGAAAAACTTGAAGCAAAGGTTGGAGTCGGAGGAGGATTATAGAAAGGATAAAGACTTGGTAAGTTAATATGTAACATTGTACAATTATGAAAGAATACTGTGCATAGAAAGTACAATATGGAGTCATCTAGTATTGTTATAATAATCATTTAATGTCAAATATAGTAGACTAAAATTTGCATGGGTTGCATTCCTGAAAATCAGCATTATATGTGAAATCGTGATGGATAAAGAACATATGGGACAAATAGGGTTACATTCTTGACATCAAAAAAAGTCTTTTTTTTTTTTAAATTCACAGAAATATAATACAGTGGTCCCTTGACTATCGGTCTTAATCCGTTCCAGGAGCTAGACCTCAACACAAAAAATTCAAAACTCGAAACCTTATTTCCCATAAGAAATAATGTAAATACAATTAATCCGTTCCAGACATCCAAAAATATTCACAAAAAATTAATTTTGTAAAGATTAACTAATAAACACAACAAATGTATTGTGAATGTTTGAAAGAGCGCGCTGGGTATTGTTCACTCAAGTGTAAACAACGCTAGACTGGCATCCTGCGCGGCGAGGCGCTCAAGTGCAGGCAGGCGGACAGGTCTGGTACGGACCGCTACACAAGTAAAAACCGCCACACGAAGAAGAAACCGTTATTCAGACAGACTGTTACTCGGGGGTCCACTGTAATAAGATTTCTTACCTTTGATTGTAATTGTCATTGCTCATTGATCTAGAAATGTGTGAAGAGGGTTGATATGACACTTCTAGTCCTATTTGGATGTAGTAAGGTTTGTACAGTAAAAAAAAATACATGTAAATAAAAAGATTACATACAAAATTATTTTCTTACCTTAAATTCTAGTTGCTGATCTTGAAATGTGTGGAGAGGTTTTCTGTGGCTCTATTTGGCCAAGGTGGATGGCTGTGGTTCATATGGTGATATGGATGGCAGAGTTCTCAGTAGTTGAAGGTGCTCGTGTATTCTATAATGTGTGTCTCTTTTGCTTTACACTGCAGTACTCTATGCAGCTGAAGATAAATTTGTCCCATAGCTCAGTCGCTAATTAATTCAGCTCACACACTAAAGTCCAAGGATTGATCCCCAGTACCAGTGGAAACATTAGGACATGTTTTTTTGAGACATCTGTTGTCCACGTGCACCTATCAGTAAAATAGTACAGTGGTACCTCGGTTAACAATATTTTTTCGTTCCAGAATGCTGTTCAAGTGCCATTACCAAACGAATTTATCCCCATAAGGAATAATGTAAAATAGACTAGTCCTTTTAGACCCCCAAAAATACACTTACAAAAGCATTTAAAAAAATAAACTTACATAAAAGGGCGAGTTTGGGGACCATCGTAAACCGAGGTACCACTGTACTTGGGTGTTAGTCGACTGCTTTGGGTCGCATCCTGGGACAAAATTGACCTAATTTGCCCGAAATGCTCTGCATAACAAGGGGCTTTCTATAGAGTAGTATGTCATTGATATCAACTAGTCCTGTATACCTTGTACATGTACAGCTTGTGAGGTATGGGTAGTTCAGTGAATAATATAGTGTAAGTAGTGCTGTTTGTGATACATAGTAAAGTATCTTTGAGAGAATGCCAACTGTTTTAGAAACTTTTTTTGTTATGTGTTGGATATGGGTGTTGAATTTCAGATTTTACTGGTGAGATTTGATCCTATGGTTGAGAAGAAGTCATTTAACTTGTTAGCTGTATCAATAGGCTGGAGTTTTGGTTTGTTTGGTTTAGTTAGTACAATATTACTAGCTCTGTTCGGTTTGTGGGTGCCCAGGATCTGAGTGTGTGTTTTCCAGGTCATTTTTTATGTCTCCTCTCGTTTCAGTGAATCTATTAGAATAGTATAGTTGCTTAGACTTTCTGATTAAATTGGTGAGGCCTGACATATAGTGTTTGATAAATTGTTTAGTTATTAAGCCCCTTCTATATTGTTTCTCATATTCATGTTTCATATTGATGGACCTTAGGATGCTGTTAGTAAGCCATGGGCACCTTAGTCTTTTATTGGTGATCTGTTTCAAAATGCTCAATGTTATTTTCCTATAAGATAATTTCAATTTTTACTATTATGTTACCACCTACTCACCCTAAACTAAATACTCGTACTGTAAATTACTTTAAAAAATGCTCAATGTTATTTTCCTTAAGATAATTTCAATTTTTACTATTAATTACCATCCTACTAAACACTTGTTACAATGTAATATCATCATATTGTAATTTGAACAATGTAATATCATCATATTGTAATTTGAACAATGTAATATCATCATATTGTAATTTGAACAATCTAATACAGTGGAACCCCGGTTAACGAACACCCCGGAAATCGTGTAATTATTTAAGTATAATATTGTAAGTGCTTGTGGAAGTGTATTTTTGGGGGTCTGAAATAGACTAACCTAAATGACATTTTTTCTTAAGGAAGTAAATTCGTTCGGTAATGGCACTTGAGCAGGCTTCTGCAATGAATTTTTTTCATTAACCGGGGTTCTACTGTATTTAAATAAAACAAACTCAATCAATTTCTCTAATATTATGTACATAGTCTATAAGCCATTAGATTAAGCTGCCCTTAATGCCATGGCATGTCAGTGACTCTCCTTGCAATTCAGTTTATGATTGTAATTACAAAATCTATGTAAACTTGCATTGAAATAAATATTTGAATTTGAATATACAGTAGACCCTCATTTAGCACGAATTTATGTTGCAAGTTATGGGTATTGCACGATTGAAGAATTGCGGCACATTCTTATCTAACACGACGTAAAACTGATATTACACGGTTCGGCTGTAGGGGAAAATATTTTGAGCGCACGGTCGCCCGTGGTGGGTTAAACCATTGAGTCAGTGACTGACTTACTGAATGACTTGTCTGACTTACTGAATGACTTGACTGACTTACTGAATGACTTGACTGACTTACTGAATGACTTACTGAATGACTTGACTGACTTACTGAATGACTTGACTGACTTACTGAATGACTTGACTGACTTACTGAATGACTTGACTGACTTACTGAATGACTTGACTGACTTACTGAATGACTTGACTGACTTACTGAATGACTTGACTGACTTGAATGACTGACTGACTTACTGAGCTTGACTGACTTACTGAATGACTTGACTGACTTACTGAATGACTTGCTGACTTACTGAGACGCTGACTGACTGAATGACTTGCCACTCGTGACTTACTGAATGACTTGACTGACTTACTGAATGACTTGACTGACTTACTGAATGACTTGACTGACTTACTGAATGACTTGACTGACTTACTGAATGACTTGACTGACTTACTGAATGACTTGACTGACTTACTGAATGACTTGACTGACTTACTGAATGACTTGACTGACTTACTGAATGACTTGACTGACTTACTGAATGACTTGACTGACTGAATGACTTGACTGACTGACTGAATGACTTGACTGACTGAATGACTTAGAGACACTCAGTACAACCATAGACTTCAGTTCCAGAACCTCTACTATCCACCTCAGCCCAGTAGGGCCACAGCATAACTCTCCACTCTCTTCACAATCATCCACAACACCAGCACCCACAATTTAAGGTAAATACTATTATTTGTTACATTTGTAGTCTTAAGCAGTAAAAACAACATAATACATCACGATAATGAACTACAATTACATATTCACTTTTACACTTTTTACATTTTTGTAAGATCTGTTGGTCTAAAAAAAACTTGTTTGGCTTTTTGTGGACTCCCAGGAACGTAACCCTATTTTTCCCATAAGTTATTTTAATTATCTAACACGATTTTATATAACACGACGTTTTCAGGAACGTAACTACCATGCTAAATGAGGGTCTACTGTAGTCTACGAATTTTATTTAGAAATATCTCTACCCATTCATTGATACCGCGGCAAATGGAAAATTCTGTAGGCCAGTCAACTGAGCTTAGCTCTGCAGTGAAGTTACTTATTGAAGCCTCATCATGGAGTCGAAAGGAAAACTTTTTATATTCCATTGGTTGCTTACAAATGTTGGTTAGGAGGAAAGTTGGGTAGTGGTCAGTAGTGTTGTCAGTGATTATCCCCGCTTTAAGGGGGGCGAGTATGTTTTTCCATATATGGTCAGTTATGGTTGCACTCGTCTCGGTTAGTCTTGTTGGTTTTGTAATTGCTGGTATGAGTAGTATATTGTTCATATTGTTAATGAAGATGATTTTGATTGGTTTGAGGAGTGAATGTAGCTTGAAATTGAAGTCAAAGTAGTGAAAAGATTTGATTTTTGCCAATACTAGTCCAGAGGATGGGTAAGGCTCCCCTACAACCCCCAGTCTGTTTTATGGGTTTTTAATGGGTCTGATTCAGCTAAAATGGTATTTTCAACAGTGTTCTGTTGATTTTATCATTCGTGGTGTTGTTTGTTGCTCTGCTGCTAAATAGGCTGGCAAAAGTATAGGAACATAAAATTTTAGGCAAATGATGGTTGGCTTTGGTGCTACCATTGCCGCCATGGCTTGAGCAATGTGAAAACTTAATGGTGACTTTGGTAGTGCACTCTTAGACAAAGTTGAGCCATTCAGAACAACGTTGAAAAATCTGATAGAAACTCCTTCTTTCTCATATGTATAATTCAGATGAGAATGGTCTCTTTCAGCATTCACTTCCTTCCAACACTATAGCCTTTCAACTTGAAGAAAGGACACTAGGCAGTAAGCTCAGCAAAGACTGCTTCTCAGTATTTTGCTCTTCTTATGCTGACAGTTCGTACCTTTTGAAACAGAAAGTCACAGGCAAATCATCAGGGTCTCATGCTGTAACGGATTGCATGAAAGAGTTGCCTGTCAATTATTACAAGGGGAAAGAAAGGCTGGTTTCACATCCCAGGATATATTTATCGAGTGGTTTTTAACATATTTCATCCCTGAAGTATGCAAGCACTAGCTCTAGGTTCTTAATAAAGCATTATGTAATATGTTAATAAGGTGGCAAAAAAATGTTGCAAATCCAGGGAAAAATTGGAGACCAAATGATGATGACTAAGTGTGAGTACATTCAGACAATAAGAAACTGACTCAACACAGCCTGTGCTTAGGGAACAATGAAAATAAACAAGTCCTGGATGGGCCCACTTCAGGCTATATCAGACAAATACTCATTGCATCAAACTTGGTCTATTGTATGGAAATACTGCTGGACATAGTACCATTAATAGCAGCAACCTTAGTCCATTGGATCAAGCCTTTATTTGGCCCAATTTTTTTGTATTTCTCCAAAATCCATTAAACGGTAAATTTAAATGAGTGTTTGCAGTATTAATTCTATTATTTCTTCATAAAAGTATGAATGAACTTCATTTTATGTGGAAATTTTCAGCAGTAGTGATTTTAAAGGAAGTATTAAGTGGTATAATTTTTTAAATTCTAAATGATATATAAACGAAACATTTTTTCTTTCCTCAGCAACTAACATAGCTTAGTGGTTTCAATAAATTATTGTATATAATAATTACATTGCAGTTAAAAAGAAATAATTTTTCAAGAAGATGGAGATCATGGGATGCAGAGGATGTAGAGGCATTTAAACACTGTCATCTCCATAACTGTCACAAAGCACAGGACTATGGTTCTCATCATAAATGTAAGTTAATGTGGAATTTGTAAATACAGTGGTACCTCGGTTAACGATGGTCCCCAAACTCGCCCTTTTATGTAAGTTTATTTTTTTAAATGCTTTTGTAAGTGTATTTTTGGGGGTCTAAAAGGACTAGTCTATTTTACATTATTCCTTATGGGGATAAATTCGTTTGGTAATGGCACTTGAACAGCATTCTGGAACGAAAAAAATATCGTTAACCGAGGTACCACTGTACAACCTCTCCTCACTTAACAACGGAGTTCCGTTCCTTAGACCACGTTGCTAAACAAATTTGTCGCTAAGTGAGGAGCATACTATAATGATAGTGAGTTTGTGTCAACCATCTTTGATATTGTTTTAATGTCACCTTTGCACCATGTATAACATATCTGTTATATTTTTAAATGTTTATACAGTATTGTTTTTTTTTTTATTAACACATCAGCATTCCACAAGGGTCCAAAAGAAAAACTTTCATCATCATTCACTCCATCACTGATGAAAGTTTTTCTTTTTCGGGCCACCCTGCCTTGGTGGGAATCAGCCGATGTGTTAATAAAAAAAAAAATACTGCATATTGAAATAAACAGAATAGAGGAAATCAGCTCTAATATACATTATTTAGGTATGAATACTGGTCAGAGAGCCCATTGTAAGTCCAAGGCATCGGTAAACGAGTACGTACATCGCTAAGTGAGGAGAGGCTGTACAGTGGAACCCCGAGTAACGTAAAAACTTCATTCCAGAAGCCTGCTCAAGTGCCATTACCGAACGAATTTACTCCCTTAAGAAATAATGTCAAGTAGGTTAGTCCATTTCAGACCCCCAAAAATACACTTACAAAAGCACTTACAATATTATACTTACATAATTGTACGATTTCCGGGGTGTTCGTTACTCGGGGTTCCACTGTACTGTATTTTATTGTGTTTTATGTTGCTTGGGTTTTTTTATATTCTCTTCTAAAATACTGTACTGGACTATACTAATAGTATTTAGTTAATGGAAAGAAACATTTAATTGAAATTTTAAGTGCTCTATTAATTGACATAGTAATTCATTAGTACCCTATTTAACAATTTTTATGGAGTCTGATTTCAATATATCTCTCTCGCGATAGTTTGGGAAGAAAGGCAAAAATTAACTATGACAGGAATTTTTCCTATTTGTATGGACACTCGATAGATGGACAAGTTGGGAAACTTGATGAGTATAACCTGCAAGACATTCATTTAAATAATGATCACTTGTTGTAACTGCAGATTGGTACAGTGGAACCCCGGTTTTCGAACTTAATCTGTTCCAGAAGGTCATTCTAAAACCAAAGTGTGTGAAAACTGAATCAATATTTCCCATAAGAAATACATAATGTAAATACAATTAATCCATTGCAGACACCCAAAAATATTCACAAAAAATTCATTTTTTTTAAAGAATAAATATAGTTTTACATACACAAAACAATGATAAATAAATATAAATAAATATAAATATTACATTAAGGGGCGAGTATGTTTTTCCATATATGGTCAATTATGGTTGCACTCGTCTTGTTGGTTTTGTAATTGTTGGTATGAGTTAGGGATGTATCGGATGTGAAAAATTTAGATATCCGGTATGCGGATGTGTATACGGATGTCTTACTCATTTTACGGATGTGAATGCGGATGTGGATGTAAGAAATTGTGCGGATGTTCCGCGGATGCGGATGTAAGAAATTGTGCGGATGTAAGAAATTGTGCGGATGTTCCGCGGATGCGGATGTTCCGCGGATGCGGATGTAAGAAATTGTGCGGATGTTCCGCAGATGCGGATGCAGATGCAAATATCCAATACATCACTAGTATGAGTAGTGGGAGGGGAGAGAGAGTTGATGTTATTGATTGAACTTTAGGTATCAAAGCCCAGAGAGGGCTTTGATATTTCTCTGGGCCCTTCTTTGTCTTTTACTGGCACTAGGATTGTGTGTGGGTGATGTGTGGGTAAGTACCCTGGCTGGTGTGTGGGTAAGTACCCTGGCTGGTGTGTAGGTAAGTACCCTGGCTGGTGTGTGTAGGTAAGTACCCTGGCTGGTGTGTGTGGGTAAGTACCCTGGCTGGTGTGTGTGGGTAAGTACCCTGGCTGGTGTGTGTGGGGAAGTACCCTGGCTGGTGTGTGTGGGGAAGTACCCTGGCTGGTGTGTGTGGGTAAGTACCCTGGCTGGTGTGTGGGTAAGTACCCTGGCTGGTGTGGGTAAGTACCCTGGCTGGTGTCTGTGGGGAAGTACCCTGGCTGGTGTGTGTGGGGAAATACCCTGGCTGGTGTGTGTGGGGAAATACCCTGGCTGGTGTGTGTGGGGAAATACCCTGGCTGGTGTGTGTGAGGACGTACCCTGACTGGTGTGTGTGTGGGGGGAAGTACCCTGGCTGGTGTGTGTGGGTAAGTACCTTGGCTGGTGTGTGTGGGTAAGTACCCTGGCTGTTGTGTGTGGGGAAGTACCCTGACTGGTGTGTGGGGAAGTACTCTGGCTGGTGTGTGTGGGGAAGTACCCTGGCTGGTGTGTGGGGAAGTACCCTGGCTGGTATATGTGGGGAAGTACCCTGGCTGGTGTGTGGGGAAGTACCCTGGCTGGTGTGTGGGGAAGTACCCTGGCTGGTGTGTGGGGAAGTACCCTGGCTGGTGTGTGTGGGGAAGTACCCTGGCTTGTGTGTTCTTTCTTGAATTCTATCGTGTTTCTCACTTTCTTTACCAAAGGGCTGGCACTAGGAACTTTCTTTGGGCCCATGGTGGCTTATTTCGCAGTCACAATGAATAAACAAGCACCAAAACAATGGATTATTACGAAATGTTTTGGAACGCGCGAAGTAATGCTCACTCGACCACTGACAAAGGCAGACTGAGACACGTAGTGGCGGCGTGGATGGGTCTAATACGTAGGATTACCAGATCAAGGTCCGATATCCGGAGCAAAATTTCATACAAAAAACGGTTCTAAAACCGAATCGTCCGATAACTGGAGCGTGTGAAAACCGGGGTTCCACTGTACAGTAGACCCTCGAGTTTCATGATTAATCCGTTCCAGAGAGTCTGCTGAAGGGTGAAATTCATGAATGGTGAAACCATTTTCCCCATAAGAAATAATGTAGTAAATCCAATTACAGTGGACCCCCGAGTTTCGTAAACCCCGGAAATCGTACATTTATGTAAGTATAATATTGTAAGTGCTTATGGAAAAGTATTTTTGGGGGTCTGAAATAGACTAACCTACGTGACATTTTTTCTTAAGGGGGTAAATTCGTTCGGTAATGGCACTTGAGCAGACTTCAGGAGTGAAGTTTTTACGAAACTCGGGGGTCCACTGTAATCCGTTTCAGACACCCAAAAGTGTATTAACAAAAAAATATTTTTTATAGCTTACATATAGATTTACATACATAAAACAATGAGACATCAAGTATAAAACAATAATAACATGACACTTACCTTTAATGAAGGCTGTTCTTGGTGTTTGGAAGACAGGAGGAGGGGAGTGGATGGAGAATTTCCTAGTGTTTGGAAGGGAAATCCCCTTCCATAAAGACTTCAGGTAACAAATCCTTTTCTGGGGTTACTTCCCTTCTTTGTTTTTTAATGCCACTAGGACCAGCTTGAGAATCACAGGACTCCTGTCGCTCAAAAAATTGTTCCAGAGTGTTCTGTTTGGCGTCTTTTTAAAATTTGCCTAAAATGGGACAAGGCATTGTCATTGAACATGTTGCAGACACAGCCTACAATAGCTTTGTTAGGGTGATGTTCCTCCACAGACATTTGCACCTCACTCCACTTTGAGCAAATGTCCTTAATCTTTGAAGAAGGCACCTTCCATCTCTCTTCCTCCTCCTGTGAAGCAATTTCCTCAGCTGTGGTCTGTTGCTGTTGCAGATGAAGGTCTTGCAGCTCTTCAGTGGTTAGCTCTTCACTGTGGTCCTCCACCAACTCTTCCACATCCTGGCCACTCACATCCAATCCCATGGAATTCCCCAATGCCACAATTGATTGCCCAACTGGCATAGGGTCAGCCTCAAACCCTTCAAAATCTTTGTTGAGGACACAATCTGACCACAATTTTCTCCAAGCAGAGTTCAAAGTCTTGGAATTCACTCCCTCCCAAGCCTTACCTATAAGGTTTATGCAATGGAGGATAGTGAAGTGATCTTTCCAGAACTCTCTTAGGGTCAATTGAGTGTCTGAGGTTATGTCAAAGCACCTTTGAAACATTGCTTTGGTGTAGAGTTTTTTGAAGTTTGAAATGATCTGCTGGTCCATGGGCTGGATGAGAGGAGTGGTATTAGGGGGCAAGAACTTCACTTTGATGAAACTACTAAACTCCTCCACCATTTGGTCATCCAAGTCTGGAGGATGAGCAGGAGCATTGTCCATTACCAGGAGGCACTTGAGTGGCAATTTCTTTTCCAGGAGGTATTTCTTCACACTCGGGCCAAACACTTCATTAAACCAATCAAAGAAAATTTCCCTCGTAACCCATGCCTTACTGTTAGCCTTCCACATCACACACAAATTAGCCTTGGCGACACTGTTTTTCTTGAACACTCTGGGATTTTCAGAGTGATACACCAGTAAAGACTTCACTTTGAAATCCCCACTAGCGTTAGCACAGAGCAAAAGAGTAAGCCTGTCTTTCATAGGCTTGTGTCCTGGCAATGCCTTTTCCTCCTGCGTGATGTAGGTCCTCATTGGCATTTTCTTCCAAAAGAGGCCTGTTTCGTCACAATTGAACACTTGTTGGGGGAGAAATCATTCAGCCTCTACATAGTCTTTAAATTCCTGAACGAATTTTTCAGCCACACATTTGTCAGAACTTGCAGCCTCACCATGCCTTACAACACTGTGTATGCCACTATGCTTCTTAAATCTCTCAAACCAGCCTTTGCTGGCCTTAAATTCATTAACATCAGCACTCATTCCAGGCATTTTCTTTACAAGATCGTCATGCAACTGCCTTTCCTTTTCACAAATTATCGACTGCACAACACTATCTCCAGCTAACTGTTTCTCGGTAATCCACACCAACAACAAATTCTCAACATCTTCCAGTATTTTTGATCTCTTTTTTTTTTTGTGAGCATATCTACCCCTTTCGCAACAACAACTTCCTTGATTTCCTTTTTCTTCGCCACAGTGGAAGTAATGGTTGAATGAGGTTTGCCATACATCCTAGCAAGGTCGGCCACACGCACAATACTATCATATTTTGCAATGATTTCTTTCTTTGATTCTATCGTGTTTCTCACCTTTACCAAAGGGCTGGCACTAGAAGCTTTCTTTGGGCCCATGGTGGCTTATTTAGTAGTTGCAAGCACAAAAACGAAGGGAATATTATGAAGTGTATCTTATGAATGCGTGGGGAGATGGTTACTCGCTGATAAACAATGCCAGACTGCCTCTGAATGGTGTGTGGGGCGCTTTTGTTTGCGTGTGGATGGTGGAGGCCACTCCGGACGCGTTCTGTACCACCGCCGAATCGTGAGGCAAATCATGAAACAAGAAGATATATTTTCATGAAAAAAGTTCCCGAAAGTCGAATTTCACGAAGTGCGAGGCTCACGAAACTTGGGGGTCCACTGTATTTGTAAGTTATTAATTGGTTTTGAAGTGCTTACGTTGAAAGTGCTGTACAGTTGGGAACAAACTGTACAGTACTATACCATACCATACTGTAATAGTGCATAATTCAACAGAAACCAGTTACAGTCAACCCTCCATTTTCATGTATCTCCGTTTTCGGTGATTTCAGTTTTTGGGCAGTTTTTTCGGGGAAATTTTATCTCCGTGTTTGTTCTTGGTACGGAACCTGTCCACCAGTGCCTCGCACATACAAAGCCCGCAAGACCGCCACCCACGCACCTCCCATGCACATTGTCACGCAGTGTAGCATTGTTGATGCTTGAATGAACATCATCCCAGGAGTTCATACAAAACATTTATTAACAATTCATTGTTTTTGGCCCTTGATTATTGTGTGTGACTACTAAATAAGCTACCATGGGCCCAAAGAAAGCTCCTAGTGCCAGTTCTTTGGTAAAGAAAGTGAGGAACACCGTAGAACTGAAGAAAGAAATAATAGAAAAATATGATAGTGGTGTACGTATTGCCGAACTCGCCAGGATATACAAGAAGGCCCCATCAACCATGATTCCATTGTGGCGAAAGAGGTGAATACAATAATGAAACAGAGATCACAAACAATGGAAAATATGGAGAAATTTTTGTTGGTGTGGATAAACAAAAAACTGCTAGCGGGTGACAGTGTTGTGCAGTCATTAATTTGTGAAAAAGCAAGGCAGTTGCATATCGATCTTGTCAAGAAAATGCCTGGAACCAGTGATGATGATGATGAATTTAAGGCCAGCAAAGGCTGGTTTGAAAAATTCAAGAAGAGAAGTGGCATACACAGTGTTGTAAGGCATGGTGAGGGTGCCAGTTCATTTAAACAAGCGGCTGAAAAATTTGTGTGTGAGTTTAAAGAATATGTAGAGGCTGAAAATTTCAAACCCGAACAAGTCTTTAATTGTGACGAAACAGGCCTCTTTTGGAAGAAAATGCCAAGGAGGACCTATATCATGCAGGAGGAAAAGACAATGCCAGGACACAAGCCTATGAAAGACAGGCTAACTCTTATGTTGTGTGGTAATGCTAGTGGGGATTTCAAAGTGAAGCCTTTACTGGTGTATCATGCTGAAAATCCCAGAGTATTCAAGAAATACAGTGTTAAATATATAGGAGTGGGGTAAGAGAAGCAGGCAGACCGCCACCATAAAAGATGTTTACATCAGGGTAAACATGCCTAAATCACTCTTGTTATAAGAACAAATGGAAAAATAGCATTTATTATTTTTAGAATAATAATAATTTATAATAATTGATCTGGAACACTTTAAATGTCATCAGTATTTGGTAGCTGACATTTAGAGTACTCCCACGGTCTAGTGGTGACCCAGAATAACTTATTCTGAGTCAGTGGAGCTGTAAAGCTCCAGCAGTAACATTGCAAGTTGTGTGGGAGACAGACAGGTAGATGGTGAGGGAGATGTAGATGGATCAACATATGTAAATGGCTGAGGAGATATAGATACCTCAGGCTTACTGGTAGAATGTTTGGGGATGTAGAACAAGAAATAAGTTTAAAGAATGAATCCAGCTTAATTTGTTTGTCATGTTGATGCTGCTCCCTTTTGATAATTTCTCTAGAAGTGCCAAAGTTCTGATAATAGGCTTGCACTTGCTCTTATCTTAGAGGTCAGTGTATGGAATGAGAACATCAATTGCATCTTGTACTGCTGACAATTTTGGTGATCTCATAGTTTCTCCTTCGTCGTCATCATCATCATTTTTAGGGTACTAATAACTTTGTCTGCAATTTCTGTATCACTCAACATCTGGTAACCAGAATCTTCCTCATTTTCTTTCAACCATTCAGTCATATGTTCCTCCATAATGCTTGTTTCTCCCACTCTCTGAAGTGTTTGATGACTGTCAGTGGCCTTTAACCCTCAAATTTGAACTCAGTATCAAAACATTATTTAACAGCTTTTTTTAACCATTAGCTAATGTTGTGGTTTTCAGTTCTTTCCAAGATGTCATGCTGTGGAAGATGCCAGATTTCAGGTTATACTTCTTGACATTTTCTAACTCACATTGGCCTCTGCTGTCTTTCTCCAGATTTTGTTCTTCCTCAATAAATACCAATACTTTGTGTGTAAAGGAAGAAAGTTGAAGGTGAACATAGATACGAGTAAGGTGATGAGGGTATCAAACAAGTTAGGTAAAGAAAAATTGGATATCACATTGGAGGGAGGGAGGGAGTATGGAAGAAGTGAATATATTCAGATATTTGTCAGTGGATGGGTTTATGAAGAATGAGGTTAACCATAGAACTGATGAAAGTAAAAAGGTGGGGGTGCATGAGGTATCTGTGTAGACAAAGAACATTATCCATGGAGGCAAAGAAGGGAATGTATGAGAGTATAGTGGTACCAACATTCTTATATGAGGGTGAAGCATGGGTTGTAAATGCTGCAGCAAGAAGGAGGCTGGAGGCAGTGGAGATGTCGTGTCTAAGGGCAATGTAGGTGTAAATATTATGCAGAAATTCATAGTGTGGAAATTAGTAGGAGGTGTGGAATTACTAAAAGTATTATTCAGAGAACTGAGGAGGGGTTGTTGAGGTGGTTTGGTCATTTAGAAAGGATGGAGCAAAATAGGATGACTTGGAGGATGTATAAATCTGTAGGGAGGGGGAGAGGTAAGAGTCGTCCTAGGAAAAGATGAAGGGAGGGGTAAAAAAGGTTTTGTGCAAGGGGGCTTGGACATACAGCAGGCATGTGTGAGCACGTTAGATAGGAATGAATGGAGATGAATGTTTTTTTGGACTTGACGAGCTGTTGGAGTGTGAGCAGGGTAATATTTTGTGAAGGTTTTCAGGGAAACCAGTGAGTGGTTCACGAAATCGTAATGTAATGACACGATTGCAAACAAACCATACTACGGGTGGGGTTAGAACCCGCGATCAAAGTCATAAAACTCCAGACCAACTCGTTAGCCACTGGGCCAGCTAGCTACAATAAGATTCATCCAACTAGGTATATTTATAGTACACCATAGGAAGGTTAGCATAGGCACCACTGTGACCACAAATGCAAGTTTTTACAGACGAATCTCCCGCTAGTATGGCCATGGCGAACTCTAGCTCAAGTCCCCTTAAAGCCGTCATCATGATTCACAAAATCGTAATGACACGATTGCAAACAAACCATACAATGAGTGGGGTTAGAATTCGCGATCAGTCATAAAACTCAGACCAACGCTTTAGCCACTGGGCCAGCTAGCTACAATAAGATTCATCCAACTAGGTTTATTTATAGTACACCATAGGAAGGTTAGCATAGGTACCACTGTGACCATAAATGCAAGTTTTTACAGACGAATCTCCGCTAGTGAGCTGGACTTAAGTCCTGGAGGTGGGAAGTACAATGCATGCACTGTAAAGGAGGGTTTGGGGTATTTGCTCTTTGGAGTGACATTTGAACTGTCATATCTGTGCGCCTCTGCAAAGACAGTACAGGTCTCCCTCAACATTCGCGAGGGTTAGGGGATCAAGATCCTCACGAATGTTGAAAAAACGCGAATGTTTGGTGCCCCAATACAGTGGTACCTCGAGTTACGATGGTCCCCAAAATCGCCCTTTATGTAAGTTTATTTTTTTTAAAAGCTTTTGTAAGTATATTTTTGGGGGTGTAAAAGGACTAGTCTATTTTACATTATTCCTTATGGGGATAAATTCGTTTGGTAATGGCACTTGAACAGCATTCTCGAACGAAAAAATATCGTAACTCAGTACCACTGTATATTGTAGGGAAATATAATACAATACTGCTTCATTAACCTATTGAACCATGAACAATCATAAAACACATATAAACATCGTAAAATAATGTACTATATACATGTTATTTTGACATGAGCTGGCTGTGGAGGAGGCCTGTAATAGTATAATTATACAATACGTATTTTATAGTGTTGTGAAGTGTCATGGGGAATCAAGTTACTGACACACTGCTTCTTCTCCCTCTGCTGTAGCTCCGCCCACTTTGTAATGATGCCAAATGTTGAATTAAATATGTATACATTAGAAAAAAAAATGAAACTCCAACTTCATAACTTTTAATTTCTAACTCATATATTACAGAAAACAATAAAAAGTAAAATACACATACAACGAGTTAAGCTTACAGAAAATACATTAAATTCACCATCTAACACTGTTTCAAGTGGGAGACTTTGGAGTGAGGAGAGGCGAGCAGTGTTTGGTAGTCATCATAGGTGGTGGATGTTAGCTTGGCGCTAATAAAATGTTGTGTAATTACACTAATATTAGTAATAAAGGTTATCTATCTATTACATTTATTACAAATTATATCAGAAACATGATAAATACCTAAACTGTAATAAAGATGCTGAAATGAATAATATATGCCATATTATATGAGTGGGGTAGAGATGTTTACATCAGGGTCATGCCTAAATCCTCTTGTCATAAGAACAAGTGAAAAATAGCATTTATTTTTTTTAGAATAATACTAATTTATAATAATTGATATGGAGCACTTTAAATGTTATCAGTATTTGGTAGCTGACATTTAGGGGCACTCCAAGCAATTATTATTAATTATTATTTTATCTATTATTATTATTTCCCTACAATATATTGTGGGAAATAATAATAATAATATATTATTTCCTACAATATATTGTGGGAAATAATAATAATAATTAATAATTTGCTGGGGAAAATTTCTAAATGTCAGTTACAAAATACTGATGACATTTAAAGTGCCCCAGATCAATTATTATAAATTATTATTATTCTAAAAATAATAAATGCTATTTTTGCATTTTTTTTTATAACAAGAGTGATTTACATGTTTCCCTGATTAAACATCTTAATATGGCGGTCTGCCTGCTTCTCTTCCCACTCATATAATATGGCATTTTCATTTACATTTTAAACTTCAAACTGTTTCTGTTTCATTTGGATAAATGTAATAGATAGAAACTTTATTTATACATTCATTGCACTGCTTCCTTAACCTATTGAACCATGAACAATCAAAAAACGCATGAAAACATAGTAAAATATTGTTCTATAAGTACTACATACAGTCATACCTCGGTTAACGTGGCGTCGGATAACGATAAATTCAGTTAGCATACATTTTACCCAAAATATTGACTTGGTTTACGATGATTGCTTCGGTTTACGATATTTGTCACGGACGCGTCCGCGTGGCGCCCAGCTGTGCGGGCACTCCAGGGAGGTCAGTGTGCTATTGTTTACAAGTGACGACCACCACCCACGCATTCATACCAGTATATTGTCATTATTCCACTTTTTTTAGTGCTTGCAACTGCTAAAATAAGCTCATGGGTCCAAAGAAAGCTCCTAGTGCCAGCCCTGTGATAAAGAGTGTAGCATTCATGCAAGGGGAGTGTAGCAGACATGCAGGAGTGTAGCAGACATGCAGGGAGTGTAGCAGGCATGCAGGGAGTGTAGCAGGCATGCGGGGAGTGTAGCAGGCATGCAGGGAGTGTAGCATTCATGCAGGGTGTAGCATTCATGCAGGGAGTGAAATGCATGCAGGAGTGTAGCATGCATGCAGGGGTGATGCATGCAGGGAGTGTAGCATTCATGCAGGGAGTGTAGCATTCATGGGGGGTTAGAGGCATGCAGGGGTGTAACAGGCATGCGGGGGTGTAGCATTCATGCAGGGAGTGTAGCATTCATGCAGGGAGTGTAGCAGGCATGCAGGGGTGATCAGGCATGCAGGGAGTGTAGCATTCATGCAGGGAGTGTAGCATTCATGCAGGGAGTGTAGCATTCATGCAGGGAGGTATTTTTTCATGCAGGGAGTGTAGCATTCATGCAGGGAGTGTGACATTAAAAAAAAAGGCAAGTAACCCCAGAAAGAACTTCCTGCAGTGTTAATAGAGGGATTCCCCTTCCAAACACTAGCATACTATACTCCATCCTTTCCCCTCCTCCCGTCCTCCACACATCAACAACTCTTCAATAAATGTAAGTGACATATTATTGTACTATATTTACATGTAATTTCTTTAATGTTCATTAAATTGTGTATTATTTAATGTCAAAAGTTCTAAAAAATATTTTATTTTACTACTTTTGGAATCTGGAACGGTTAATTTTTTTTCCATTATTTCTTATGGGGAAAAAATTTATTCGGTTAACGATTCGGTTACAGATCGCCCTCTCTGACGGATTAATATTGTTAACCCTTTGACTGTCGGAGACCTTTCTGAAACTGTCATTCTATTGGGGAAAAATTCGAAAAAAAAAAATTATTTTTCTTACCAAAATGTTAGGATTATTTTGCTGATTGTTTTAAGCCTAAAAAATTTTTTTTCCATCAGTACTTACCGAGATATGGAGGCGTAAAGTTGGCACAATTTTGAGCTCGATGGCAACATCAGCGAATTCCGCTGACTCGGTAAACTTCTGTTTACTTCTATTCGTAGATTTCTTGTTTTTTCACTATTTTCTTTTTTTATGTAACTTATGTGGCCTGTGAGACCACAGTAAGGTGGAATGTATTATATACACTCGTTGTTTACACCACAATAACTTCACAAACAATGGTATGTTTATATTGTTTACAAAACTTGTTTACACAAACAAACAACAACAAAAAAGTTCATTACTATTGTTCTATAATATATATACATATGTACACTCACTGAACACTTTCCTAGAACTCCTGCAGCTTGTGGAACTCTGAAACATGGATATAAGCACAGTGGTACTTTACACTCCTCACACATAAAACGAGTGTCTCTGCGTGTTTGTGGGCGTTTTGTGGAATGTTTACAGACAAAACACCTCTTCTGAGCATTTTTCTTGAGAGTAGTAGCAGGCACTTGTATGGGGTAGTGATCACCCCGGCCTCATCGGAGGGCATGTGTTGATAATTTCGTAGCGCTGGTCTATTGCAGGTGTTGCTCCTTTGGTACTTGAATATTATTTGTCGTGACTGACAAACAAAATTCACCATATTTGGGTTTTTGTTGGTCTTCAACTTGTAAATGTTATAAGCATTCAGCATGGAAATGTCAAAAAGATAGAAAAAGAGTTTTATGTACCACTTATAACTTTTCGTCACAATCAGCAAACCCAACTGCATGTCACATTTGTCCACTAAACGCATATTGAGGTTGTAGTCCATCACAGCTGCAGGTTTTAGAATGGGTTCATTGGTCTCTCTATTCTGTCTTCCGTCACCATTTCATGTCTTAACTGTGTCAACAATGTGACATCCGTTTGTTTTGAAAAAACCATGATATCATTGGCAGCAAACCCTGCACTTCACCCTCCCAGTCCATCAAACCTGGGCATTGTTTGTTTTGCACGCACTGTCCCCCCACGCGTCATGTTCACTTGAAAAACCCGGGAAAGGGTTTTGGGAAAGTTATCAGTATATAATATACCCTTTTCCAAGATATGGTTACTTTTTCTAACCACATCACCAGAATCCCAATAACTTCATGGTATCTCTAATGTTTTTCTGCCAGTGTAAAAATTGATCCGAAAGCCCTTTTTCAATCACACAGTCAAATAACTTTATCCCAAAAGCGTTTTCTTTTGGGATATACTTTTTACGACATTTGCCTTTAACAAAATCAAAGACTCATCAATAACAAGCCCAAAGGGGATAAAAATACATACAACACTTTTGTTTCGGACATGAACACTTTCCCTGATCTTATATAACCTGTCTTTCTTGGCCTTTTTTTTTGAAAATGAAGCATACCCGGGGATCAAAAATTACTTTTAAAATACTAAAACCTGGGGTTGAAATCACTTTGTCGACCGTATGTGGGACAGGTTTTTAAAATGTGGCAAAAATTTTTTGTGGCAAAAAAAAGAAATCTCTCCCACAGTTGTGTCCTTCCCGGTTGGCCTGAATTTGGAAAAAGTGTGTTTGCCATGGTGTCTCATGATGGTTGCTTTCCCGACAAAATTATCAGGGGTTATCGAAGAATAACTGAAAGCATTCCAGTTCAGTAGCATTGTTCCCAATTACCGAGGCCGATTCCACTTTTTTGCTTCATCAAAGTCATGGGGGGGGGAAAAAAATTTTCCCTTCTCCCAACCCCAGATGGGCTGCTGGTGCATACTGGATATTACAGGTGGTTTGGTTGTGCAGGTTTTGGGGCAGGTTGTGGCTGTGCAGGTTGTGGTTGTGCAGGTTGTGGAAGTGGGGGGGTTGATGGTGGTTGTGCTGAGTTACGCGTGGGGGACAGGGCCCCACTCGTGGGGGCCTGACTCATGCCACCCAAACCACCACCCCACCCCCCCCCATCCCTTAGTCCCCATTGTAACAATATCGTCATCTTCACTATCAATTCGGGGGGGCCCAAAAATGTTCCCCAGTTACCCTTTTCCTTGGAAAGGGCAATCCAGAACCATTTGCTTACAATTTCCGCTTCATGGGAAAAATCTCCCCACTGTCACCACTAGAACTGCTTTCAATAGCTTTGAAATCCTGTATCATTACCTGCTCCCGGTTTCCCCGTTAAATAGCCTCTTCCGTTCTGGTACAGCACCAGAGGTGGGGGAAAGGGGTGGGTCTCTGGGTTTTTTTCACTAATTTGTTACCGGGACTGCTTTCAGTCACATCCTCTTTAAAACCTGGAATTCACTTTCCTGACTTCCCGCTGTTAAAACATCATTGGGAAAGAAGGCCTCCAACCCAGGGGGGGAGGTCTTCTTACCGCCAGGCATGGGGAACAAGGTCAAAATGGGGTCCCCAAAAGCACCACTGGGCCCCCCTTTTTTTTTACCCCACACCCCCACCAGACCCATTCTCTCACATTGGCCATCACTTTCTCCCCCCTTTTAAGCCGCAAAATTTGGGTATCCCAAAACGGGCCGTAAGCGTAAAATATGTCCGAAAAATCAAAGGGTTAACTAGGTATGACTTCATTTTATACTGGTTTAAAAAAATGGGAGAAGAAAACACTCATGGTGGTGGTGGGCGGGCTGGCGCCGGGCGGAAGGAAGGTGTGGGGCGCTCGTGTGGGGGGGAACAAATATGATTTGGGGGTGGGAATTTAGCAGCAATTTGGGGCCAGGTTCGGAATTTTGGGCCCCGCAGGGGGAAAAAAGAATGTTGAGGGACCTGTACTCCCTAATTATGGTTTTAGGGGGGGAACGTGTCCTGGCCCCCCAGGTTTGTGGGTTTTTTTTTGGGCACTCACCGGGGGAGACAGCTGGCGATTGAAAAAAAAAAAATTTGTTGGGTCAAGTTTGTTTTCTGGCTGGGACTTCATACTTAAAAAAAATCCCTTGTAATAAATGACTGGCAGCTCTTTCATACAATCTTTTAAAACTGTGGCCATGCTGATTTCCAGTTTAACTGCCAGTTTGAAAAGGCATACCATCAGCATTACCAGCTCTGGGAATGATCTTTGGGCTTATCCGGTGTCTTTTTTTGGAAAAGAATAGTGCGAAAAGGGTAATGATCACCAAAACAAACCATTAAATCAAATTAAAAAGGGAGATAGAAGGGCCCTTTTGCCATCGTCACTTAGTAAACGTAAACCCCCCGGTTCATTAGCTTTTGGGTTCGTTAAAATCGGTGTTCGTTGGTTTTTACAAGAATTTTGGTGGTGTTAAATCCACTTGGATTAAAATTCGCCCCCGGACGTTCCTGGCCGGGGGCCCCGGGACCCCTTCACGTCAGTGTGCTATTTTTTACCAGCGGGGGCGCCACCCACCATTCATACCAGATATATTGTCATTATTCCTTTTTTAGTGCTTAACTGAAAATAAGCCCCCAGGCCCCCAAGAAAGCTCCTATAAGCCTTTTAAAAGAATTAAAAATGGAGAATTGAAGGGAATCATTGCAAAATATGAAAGTGGATTCGGGTGAGCTGGCCAGGCTCTTGGAAAAGCCCATTCAACCATCTCTTCCAGGGCCCAAAGAAAAAGGGAAAATCAAGGAGCTGTTTTTGCAAAAGGTGGATGGTCACAAACAGAATCTCAAGTGCTGGAAAAGGGGAAAACTTTTTTTTTTTGGTGTGGATCAACGAGAAACAAATAGCAGGAGATAGTGTTTGCAGGCGATTATTAAAAAGAAAGGCAGTTGCATAATTCTAAAAAAAATGCCTGAAAGGTTCTGAAGTAAATGAATTTAAAGCCAGAAAAAGGCTGGTTTGACAGTTTAAAGAAGCGTAGTGGCATACCTAGTTTGGGGGATGGTGAGGCACCCAGTTCTGACAAAAGTGGGGCTAAAAAATATGTTCAGGAATTGTGGGTACATAGGGGCTGAAAAACCAACCCCTACAAGTGTTCGAGGACAAAATAGGCCTGTTTTGGAAGAAAATGCCAAACAGGACCTTCATTACAAGGGGGAAAAAGGCACCCCCAGGACATAACCCAGAAAGACAGGCAAACTTTTATGTTTTGTCCCAATCCCAGTGGTGATTGTAAAGGAAGCCTTTGTGGTGTATCATTCTGAAACCCAGCGTTTAAGAGATACGGTGTGCCAAGTCTAATTTTGGGGGAGGGAAGTCTAACAAAAAGGCAGGGGTCCTGGGAAAAATTTTCTTGGACTGGTTTTATGAAGTGTTTGGCCCCAGTGTGAAGAAATATCTCGAGAAAATAATTTGCCACTTAAGTGCCTCCTGATAATGGACAATGCTCCTTGTCACCCTAGACTTGGGGGCAAATTTGCAGGTTTAAGTTCAAAAGTGAAGTTCTTGCCCCCTAATACCCTCTTCCCCACCCCTGGCCCAACAGGTCATTTGCAACAAAAAACTCTACCCCAAAAGCAATGTTTCAAAAGTGCTTTATTGACCGTAGACATGAAAGCCCAAAAAGATTTTTGGAAAAGATCTTTTCCCATATCCCTTTTTAAAACCAAGGTAAGGCGGGGAGTATCCAGGATTTAAAAAACCTCCGGAAAAATTTTTTAGAGGAGAGGGGGTTTTAATTTTTGGGGCCCCCAAAATTGTGCAAAAAAAATTGGGAACTGGGAAGTCCAGGGGTTATTTTTGTCCGAGGATTAACAGTTGGGGAGGACAAAAGAATAACCACTAAGATTGAAGGCCAACAGCAAAAAGACCACATTCAGGAAAATGGCCCCGGGGGAGGAGGGGAAAGGTGGAGGAAGGTCCTTCTTCAATGTTAAAAAGGGGTTTGTGCAATGTGGAGAAAAGGGGCAAACATTTATGGTTTTCCCCAAAATTTGCGGCCTTTTTACATGTACAATACAATTTGGGGTCCCATTTGGGATTTTTTAAAGCCCAAAAAGAGCCCCGGACAAATTTTTTGGGAAAAATTCCAGTGACCCAACCTGGTCCAAAGCGGAAAAAAAAAGGGAACAAAAAAGAATTCCACCTGCAGTGTTAATGGAAGGGGGTTTCCCCCCTTTAAACACTGCTACCCCCACCCTCCCTCCCCCCCTCTTCCATCAACAACTCTTAATAAAGGTGACATTTATTGTACTATTATTTTTTTTTCTCAAAAATTGGGCTAATTTAATTTATATTTGAAAAATTTTTTTTTATTTTGGGTGTCGGAGGATTAATTTTATTTATTATTTCTTTGGGAAAATAGATTGGGTTTTAAAATTTGGTGTTCTTTTAAACCCTTGGCGGTTAAAAAAAAAGGGGGCTCGGAACAAAAGGGTAGTTTCTTTTTTGGGCCTGCAGCCCTTTATGGGTTTTCTTTAGTCAAAATATATTGATGGAAACACCATGCCCCATCCCCCAAAATTTTTTGGTTTGCTACTTTTAAAAGGGGAAAATTTTTTAAAATTTTTCCTCTCACCTCAACAGCTTGTTTTTAAAAACTCGCCTTTCTTCTTTAAACTCAAATCTGGATCCCAAAACCCTAAAAAAAAAAGCCCCTTTCCCCCCCCCCATCCTTTCCCTGGACAACCCCTACCTCTTTTTCCCTTTCCCCCCGGTTCATCATCCCTATGCACCCCCATCTTTTCCATCCTTAAATGCCCAGCCCTTCAACAACCCTTTTAACCTCTCGTATTTTTGGTGACTCAACTTTTTAATTTCTCTTTCAACCCCTATATTACCCACACAATGCTTTGGCAAATCTAAAAAGTTTGAATCACTTTTAAAATTTCCCACTTTGCCCCTTCCTCCCGCCTTTGGAGACCTCAGGAGTAATGTAGAAAAAATCGGAACTTTTTGGGTTTGTGGCCCAAGGGGAAAAAAACGTGCATATCTATGCAGTGTTGCCCATTCAAAAGCCCCTTATTAAGGGGTAAAATAATGCCTTTTTCCCCTATTTTTCAAAGGTGTGTATTACTCGCTGATGGGCTAAAATTTTGAGGCCACTTCTGGTTTTGGGGAAAATTGAACTTGGAATTAAATGGAAACCCTAATAAATCAAGAGCCCCCCACAAACATCAGGGGAAACTTCTTTGAGAATTTCCCATGGTGGGGGACCTCCATTTGACTCATGTTATTAAATCTTCAGTATCCCCAGAGGTTTTGGGGTTTCCAATTTGGTGGCAGGGGTCCTTGGCAGCATATGTTAAAGGGTTACTCCATTTTCTCAGTTTTAAAATTTAATGCAGATGTTGTGTTTGCTGAAGTACATCCTTTCCATCTAAACATATTCTATTGCTGCTATTTCCTTTCTAATAACTGGAATTCTGTTTCTTTTCCATGCAACAGTAATACCTATGGGTTTAGCACTTCTCTAAATTCTGCACCAATATTTTATAGCTAAGCTAGCGATATATTAGGAAAGCACTGTTTAAAATTGATTATCCATTCTTTACCATGTTTAAAAAATGCAAAAGCTTTGAAAATTTAATGAAATAATATAACCATATGCACCTTCCTTCAAGTCATCCTTTATCTCAATGTGTAATGTTTTCATTGCAGGTATCACCGCTATCTACAAAATGATCGTTTGTTTCTGGACCCCACATTAACTAACAGTAAAGGGAATAGTTTGTGTATTGAATGTGTACACCTCAGCCTTCAGAACCTAAGAAAAAACCCTTTATGTATCATATTACTCTTGGGGAATGAGAGATAGTGACAGTGTAATGGGACCAAGTGACAAAGGCAAAGTTAAACTGGCAGGAAATCTAGACAGTGAAATTAGCAAACATGGTTCCCACCACAGACTTGAAATACCAGGTGACATATCCAAGCATGTATATGCTAGATTAAATAAAAATATAAGCACATCCTTCCTGGTTGCTCGGGGTACTCTCCAGGTTCCTGGGCTGTAGGTAGATTAGCAAGTGGCTTTCCTCATGCAAGGCGACACCCTAGTAGATCCATGGCACTAGTAGACCATATGGTCTGAGCTTATAAAATTTAAATTAAGAAGAGATTATAAAATAATTTAGTTAATATCTTTACAGTTCAGAGAGTATGCACACTAATCCTCTGTTCAGGTTTAAGAAATTATGTTTTGTTTTAGAAGTTACTAAAGGCAAAAAAATTTTAAAAATTATGCAAAATTTTTTACTTTAATTTTATTCTTTTAATGTAGACAGTTAATAAATCATGCAAACTTGTCAAATTTCTTTTGCAGTTTATGTACCAAATAACAATCATAATATAAATATCAGTAAATTATTAATGTTACATTTACCTTTTAAATGTTTCCCATATAGATCTGTGTTACTCATGTAGATCTACTTTTATAAGCACAGCTCCCTCAAATATGCTATAAGTGGTAAATTTTGGCCTAAACATGGAAGAAGGGTCTGTGTAGTGATTATTATTATAATCAAAGAAGCGCTAAATCACAGGGGTCATACAGCGCAGCAAGGTAGGGCAGGATGCAGGGAGAATGGATTGTAAAGGGAGAGGGATGATTAGTAGGGTATGGAGTGCAGCAGGGTAGTGGATAGTGCAAGGATAGACTATAGCAAGAGATTGAGGTAGAAGGGACTGAGGGGAGTGCTAGAGGCATAATCTTCAGGTTTGTGTAGCAAGTCAGTTTCATGTCAAAAGTCAATGAGAGTCAGGATTAAGTAGGGCCCATCGGCAAGAAGGGAAGGTAAAGAAGGGCCGCAGAGCGAAGATGCCGTTGGAGGTAAATTCTGCGTGCTCGTTGATAGAGTGAGCAGTCCAACAGAATATGTCGAACAGACACTGGAACCTGACAATGCTCACAGAGAGGGCAGGAGCCTCTCCATGAGATACCCGTGAGTAAGACGAGTGTGGCCGATGCGAAGACGGGAGAGTGTAGTCTCCCAACCTCGACATTGGTGACAAGAAGAAGGCCAGAAACCTATAACGGTTTAATAGAGATGAAGTTTGTTATTTAGCAGGTCAGACCAGCGTTGTTGCCAACGGGTGCGAAGGTGGGTAGCAATGACGCAAAAAAAGTCCCTGAAGGAACACCTCTATATGAAACTGGAAGGTCATGTACTGCTGACCGCGAGCAGTGTCTGCCTGTTCATTGCCCCGAACGTCAACATGACCAGGGACCCAACAAAAAACAATATCTTTGTGCTTGCTAAAAATACGGTGTAACCAAAGTTGGATACGAAGAACTAGGGGGTGAGGTGTATCAATTTTACGGATAGCCTGTAAAGCACTAAGGGAGTCTGAAACGACCACAAATGGTGACACAGGCATAGATACAATACGGATA
>WNWK01017884.1:0-41345 GCA_009830355.1 Cherax destructor
CTTACTTGTATATCTGGCTTTCTGGAAGAGGCTGGCTTAGCTCTCTGGACTGGTGGACCTGAATGCTCTTACTTGCACACAGCAGTGAAGAATTGGGTGGATGGCAGGAGACACTGGATGACTGTAGGCTGGCTTAGGCTCTTCCCATAAACTGGCTTACTTGTTGGCTTAATTGCAAAACCCAGATCAACTCTTCGGAGGTTTACTTGCAATTAGAAGCCAGAAGACTGGAGACACTGCTTCAGAAGAGTCTTGGATGACGACACCGGCTGAGGGTAGTGAGATAACGGTTGGTATGACGCTGGTCCGGGAGACGCTGGAGGCACTGAACACCGGCTCTTCCTCTGCTTGTTAAATCTGCTCAGATTACACAAAATCTAGGCCCACAAGCTGCCACCATTTGTGTTGTGGGGTTCTTTGCATAGATTTGGTAATATTAACAGACGATGAGCTTGGTTTTTGGTAGCGTTTAATGAGGCGTTGGATATATGGGAGCTGAGAGCCTATGCCTGTGTCCGCCTGCTATGCCTACCCGAATGGAACTGACTGCTAGGCTCGCACGGCACTGGGGCATTCAAAAGGCAGGCCTATGATTGGCTAATGCCAGATCACATGGGCAGAGGTTGGTGATCACGTGAACAGCCGTGGTGCAGCCATTAGAAATACGAACCGTACAGTGCTTGTTGTAATCCTAGCATCATGGTTTGTGTTTGTCATCATGGTGTTGTGGTTTTCTTGATTTTTTTTTTTTTTTTTTTGTGACATGACGGCCATTTCCCACCAATGCAGGGTGACCCAAAAAGAAAGAAAAAACTTTCATCATTCAACACTTTCACTATCACTCATACATAATTACAGTGGACGCCCGGAGTTCATGATTAATCCGTTCCAGAGGGCCCGGCGAACACTGAATATCACGAACTCCGTATCTATTTTCCCCATAAGAAATAATGGAAATAAAATTAATCCGTTCCAGACACCCAAAAGTATTAAAATAAATTTAGTTTTTACGTTAAATATACATTAAATTACACAGAAAACAATGAGAAATAAAGAAATAATAGTATAATAACATGTCACTTACCTTTATTGAAGAGTTGTTGATGTGTGGAGGAGGGGAGAGGATGGAGGAGTTGCTAATGTTTGGAAGGGAAATATCCTTCCATTAACACTGCAGGTACCAAATTCTTTTCTGGGGTTACTGGCCTTTTTCTTTTAATGCCACTAGGACCAGCTTGAGAGTCACTGGAACTTTCACAAAAAATCTGTTCAGGGAGCTCTGTGTCTGGCATTTCTTTAAAACATCCCTGAAATGGGACACCACATTGTCATTGTACAGGTTGCCAGCACTACCTGCAACAGCTTTGTTAGGGTGATATTCATCCATAAAGCCTTGCACATCAGTCCATTTGGCACAGATCTCCCTAATCCTTGAAGAAGGCAACTTCCTCCATCTCTGTTCCTTCTCCTCCTCTGAACTATTTTCCTGAATTGTGGTCTGTTGTTTCTGTTGAAGCTCTTGCAGATCTTCAGTGGTTATCTCTTCATTGTCCTCCTCCACCAACTGTTCCACATCCTCGGTACTAACATCCAATCCCATGGACTTGCCCAGTGCCACAATTTCTTCCACAACAGGCTCAGGCTCAGGGTTCTGAGGCTCATCCCCAAAACCTTCAAAATCCCTCTCTTGGACACAGTCTGGCCACAATTTTCTCCAGGCAGAGTTCAAAGTCCTGGTAGTCACTCCCTCCCAAGCCTTACCTATAAGGTTTACACAATGCAGGATATTGAAATGATCTTTCCAAAACTCTTTTAGGGTCAAATTAATGTCTGTGATCACTTCAAAGCACTTTTGAAACATTGCTTTGGTGTAGATTTTTTTAAAGTTTGAAATGACCTGCTGGTCCATGGGCTGGAGGAGAGGAGTGGTATTAGGGGGCAAGAACTTCACTTTAATGAACTTAAAGTCCTGCACAATTTGCTCTTCCAAGTCTGGAGGATGACAAGGAGCATTGTCCATTATCAGGAGGCACTTAAGTGGCAAATTATTTTCCCTTGCAATATTTCTTCACACTCTGGCCAAACACTTCATGAAACCAGTCAAAGAAAATTTCCCTAGTGACCCATGCCTTATTGTTAGTCTTCCACATCACACATAAATTAGCCTTGGCGACACTGCATCTCTTAAACGCTCGGGGATTTTCAGAGTGATACACCACTAAAGGCTTCACTTTAAAATCCCCGCTAGCATTAGCACACAACATGAGAGTTAGCCTGTCTTTCATAGGCTTGTGTCCTGGCAGTGCCTTTTCCTCCTGTGTAATGAAGGTCCTGTTTGGCATTTTCTTCCAAAACAGGCCTGTTTCATCACAATTGAACACTTGTTGGGGTTTGAATTGTTCAGCCTCTATGTACCCCTTGAATTCATTCACGTAATTTTCAGCCGCACTTTTGTCAGAACTGGCTGCCTCACCATGCCTTATCACACTGTGTATGCCACTACGCTTCTTAAATCTGTCAAACCAGGCTTTGCTGGCTTTAAATTCGTTCACTTCAACACTCGTTGCAGGCATTTTCTTGACGAGATCATCATGAAACTGCCTTGCTTTTTCAGATAGTATCGCCTGCGTAACACTATCTCCTGCTAATTGTTTCTCGTTGATCCACACCAACAATAACCTCTCCAGTTCTTCCAGCACTTGAGATCTCTGTTTTGTGACCATACTTGCACCTTTCGCAACAACAGCGTACTTGAGTTCCTTTCCCTTGGCCACAATGGAAGTGATGGTTGAATGGGCTTTGCCATACTGCCTGTCCAGCTCAGCCACACGAACTCCACGTTCATATTTTGCAATGATCTTCAATTCTACCGTATTTCTGACATTCTTTACCACAGGCCTGGCATTAGGAGCTTTCTTGGGGCCCATGGTGGCTTATTTAGCAGTTGCAAGCACTAAAAACACTGGATTAATGACAATATATATGGTATGAATGCATGGGTGGTGGTTGCTCGCTGGTAAACAATAGCACACTGATGCTGAATGGAGTGCCCGGACCCACTCAGACCATGTGTACGCGTCCAGGACGAATAATGAACTCCGAGCGGATTCGCGAACACCGAACCAAAATTTTCGCAAAAAAACATCACGAACTGAAACGCTCACGAACTCCAGGGGTCCACTGTACTGTCTTTGTAGAGGCGCTCAGATATGACAGTTTAGATGTCTCTCCAAACTTCCAGTATCCCAAACCCCTCTTTTAAAGTGCAGGCATTGTACTTCCCATTTCCAGGACTCAAGTCCGGCTAACTGGTTTCCCTGAATCCCTTCACAAAATATTATGCTGCTCACACTCCAACAGCTCGTCAGGTCCCAAAAACCATTCGTCTGCATTCACTCCTATCTAACATGCTCACACACGCTTTCTGGAAGTCCAAGTCCCTCGGCCTCAAAACCTCTTTTACTCCCTTTCCCCAACCTTTCCAAGGACAAACCCTACCCCGCTTTCCTTCCCCTACATATTTATACACTCTCCAAGTCATTCTACTTTGTTCCATTCTCTCTGAATGACCAAACCACCTCAACAGCCCCTCTTCAGTCCTCTGACTAATACTTTTAGTAACTCCACACCACCTACTTTCCACACTATGAATTCTCTGCATAATATTTACACACATTGTCCTTAGATAGGACATCACCACTACCTCCAGCCTCTTCCTAGCTGCAGCATTTACAACCTATGCTTCACACCCATATGAGAGTGTTGGTACCACTATACTCTCATACATTCCTTTCTTTGCCTCCATGAATAACATTTTTTTTGTCGCCACAGATACCTCAATTCACCACTTGCCTTTTTTCCTTCATCAGTTCTATGGTTAACCTCATCCTTCGTAAACCCATCGACTGACAAGTCAACTCCCAAGTATCTGAAAACATTCACTTCTTCCATAATCCCTCTCTCCAATGTGATATCAATTTTTTATTATCTAAATTGTTTGATACCCTCATCACCTTACTCTAATCTATGTTCACTTTCAACTTTCTACCTTTACACACCCTCCCAAGCTCATCCACTAACCTTTGAAACTTTTCTTTAGAATCTCCCAGAAGCACAGTGTCAAGCAAAAAGTATCTGTGACTACTCCTATTGTGTATTTGATTCCACATAATTTAATCCCACCCCTCACCCCAACACCCTAGCATTTACTTCTTTTACAACTCCATTCTTTTTCTTTTTAGTAAGCTATACGGGAAAAGTTGTTACTAGCCCATTGCTCCTGACATTTTAGTTGACTTTTACAACACACATGACTCATGGAGGAAAGATTCTTATTCCACTTCCCCATGGATATGAAAGGAAAAGTAATAAGAACAAGAACTATTTAGATAAAATCAAAGAAAACTCAGATGAGTGTGTAAACATAAATGTGTACTACATGCATGTGTAGTGTGACCTAAGTGTAAGTAGAAGTAGCAAGACTTACCTGAAATCTTGCATGTTTATGAGACAGAAAAAAGACACCAGCAATCCTACCATCATGTAAAACAATTACAGGCTTTCGTTTTACACTCGCCTGGCAGGACGGTAGTACCTCCCTGGGCGGTTGCTGTCTACCAACCAACTACCTAGGTTATTGTATTCATTTAAAATTTATTGGCCCAAGAATTTTAGAACTTTTTTGTTTTCTCCTGTTATATGTGATCTCTTATTTTCTCTTTGTAACATTATAAATCTTGTTTGTCACTCAGTTGTATGAATTATCATGAAGCAATCTTTGATATACATTTATGTATTACTCAAAGACAGTAACAATGGCAGGAGTAGGATGAAAATGTTGGAATGTCTGTTTTTTCAGAGCCCTTATTATTAAGTAATGTAGTTCACAGTAAACTCTCCATTTAACAAACTTAAAAAACAGAACAAAATCCATTGGGCCAGTTAATTTTGAAACTGGACAAAAGACCTATGGTCACAGAATTGTTCATTATCGTTACAATCATAGCAAAACGGTCTTTTCTCTATCCACCACAACTGCTATTAGTGACCTCCCACTAACTCTAGTTAGTCTGATTTGAGGAAAATAATGTTTGTGGTTATGCATTTGTTCGTTGTTATGGTCATATCAGAACAATCTCCTGTCTATCCACCACAGTCAGCAACCCACTTCCTCGGTGAATTATTTGGGAAATATATAATTATTTATAAGGGAAGTATTGTCTTGGTTTGCTTTATTACATACAGTGGACCCTCGCTATTCGAACATTCTTCATTCCAGAATGCTGTTCAAGTGCTGTTACCAAACGAATTTATTCCCATAAGGAATGATGTAAATTAGATTAGTCCATTTCAGACTCCCCAAAAATACACTTATAAAAGCACTTACAGTAATAAACTTAAATAAAAGGGCGAGTTTGGAGTGTTCGAATAGCGAGGGTCCACTGTATATCCAACTGATGTATAGTAGTTGGAGAGAGTATATTACTACTTTTATAGAAATTTGTCACCATAAGAGTTTTGATCAATAAATTATAAAAATTCTCATGATGAATTAGCCTAAAACTTGGTGTCAAGGTTCATAAGATTGATTAGATTGTGTTTATGGTAAGTTTATGTAACTACATTCGATGTGGCTGCAAATAATAAGACACTAGTTTGCCTTTCAATGTTGTTTTTCTTGGTGCATTGGCCTATAACTTGATATTAAACATGCATACATCTCATGACTGCTATCATTAAGCTATAATCAAGTCTGTTTTCTCGGGTTTTCTATAGCTGAGTAACTAAATTTATCCTCATTCAACATCATATTTTCTGTGGCTCACCAGATGACTGTAGTAGCTTGAAAATTTGCTGTGTTCTCGTACAGATTCTAGTATTGCCTGCAAAAGTTAATACTATGCTATGATTTATATGTCTGTCTGTCAGATAAGAGAATAAGAGAAGTGGGGGCAATTACTGTTCCTTTGGGAGCAGAGCTTTGCACTATGGCAGCCTTTGATTTTACTGTGTTTTCTATTATTATCTAAGCTCTGCTTGCTAGAAAGTTGAATTTCCATCTGCCCAATTTTCCAGTTATGTATTTTGCATTCTATTACACCACAATTGCCTATGTTAAAAGCTTTTGCAAAGTCTTTGTGCACTCTCTCTGCATTTTATTTGTCTTCCAATCAAACCAAAACCATATCATACAATAATCATCTAGGTAGGGAGACCCAAAGAAGGAAATACATTCATCACCAATTTTTCAACATCACATGTCAGTGACCCTCCAAATTGCAACATCACCACCAATCCTCCAGAGTACAGGCACTGTACTTCTTCCCTCTAGAATGCAAGCCCAGCTAACCATTTTTCCTGAATCCCTTCATAAATATTACTTTCCTCACACCCTGATCAAATGTCAAATAAGGAAAAACCATTCCAGTCCTGCGTTCTCTCATCTACTTGCTGGATGCTCAAATTCCTACTACTCAAATCTTCCTTCATTATCATCTTTCCAATTCTTCTTGAGATGTTTCTTCCTCTCCTTCCATCCACCCCATATTTATAGTCCCTTTTTTTCTCTATCTTTTTTGCAGTTATACTTTATTACATACCCACCTATCTCAAGACTTCCTTCTCCACCCTATAAAGTGTTCATTTCATACCTCTTTTCCATTAATAAAAAACCTATTATGTACCAGCAGATATGGAAAGTTTTGCAAGAATAAAAGAAAAACAAAAATTTTCAAGAGGATACTATATCACTACATTATCTATTGAAATAGTCTTATTCATTTAGGTTGCATTGGGTATATAGGCCTATGGACCTATAGTATAAACAGCCTGGTTGACCAGGTAGTCAGGAAGGAAGACTGGCCTCAGGCTGATCTGAAAGGGTAGAAGATCCCTTGAAACTGGTCACAGGTTTGTCGTCGCTATTCTCTGGTGTATTTGATTTTTTTACCTTTGATAACTTCTTCCAGATGCTGTAATATCACCAATACTTAGTTTTAATTATTTTTTAAAACCAGCATTTTAATTATTGTCATTTTTTTTTTTTACACTGGCCATCTCCTACCAAGACAGGACAACCCAAAAAAGAAGAAACAAGTTTTTCTTCTCTTTACATTAAGTAATTTATACAGGAGAAGGGGTTACTAGCACTTAGCTCCTGGCATTTTAGTTGCCTCTTATGACATATATGGCTTATTGGAGGAAGGATTGTTTTCCTCTTTCCACATGGATTATTATTCTTTTATTAATTATTGTTTTTATTTTATTAATATTTCATTATTATTTTTATTATTAACCAGTAATTATTTAACTAAGTTGTATTATGATTTTTAAAATTTAAAATGGTAATTAATGTATGGTATTGTGTATATTATCTTGTTCAAAACAGAAGAGTGGAAGCGATAAATTCAAGGAAAATGAAAGACCATCAGATGAGGAAGAGGAGCGGACAATGTTCCTGCAACGTGTGCTCTTAGACTGGTTGGCCGTCAACTCTGGAAGTGAATCTGCCCTCCTCCATGCTAGACACTTTTTTATTGGTCAGTGGTATAGAGAAGCATTCTCAGAGATCATGCGACAAAAGCAGGGACCTCTACCACAGCCTAGCGCAAGAAAATCAGGGAGTCACAATAAAAAGAAGAGAAAGAGAAAAGGTAATTTAAATAATAGGAGACAGATATACTTGAGCCAGTTCTGAATTTATAGCATGTGTTGGTAAAGCTTTGTACTGTACAGTGGTACCCCGGTTTACGATGGTCCCCAAACTCGCCCTTTTATGTAAGTTTATTTTTTTAAATGCTTTTGTAAGTGTATTTTTGGGGGTCTAAAAGGACTAGTCTATTTTACATTATTCCTTATGGGGATAAATTCGTTTGGTAATGGCACTTGAACAGCATTCTGGAACAAAAAAATATCGTAAACCGGGGTACCATTGTATTTTTTTCTTTATGTAATATCACTAATTATTTTTTCCTGTTTTTATAAAAGGTGATGAAAGTGAAGAAGAAAGCACTGAAGAATCTGAGGATGAAGAAGGAGGGAAGAAAGTGGGACAGGTAGACGAGGCTCTGGTGGCAGAGGTTACACAACTTGCAGAGAAAAGGAAGTTATTTCTTCTCACTAAGGTATCATGCTAAAACTTAGTATTTAATGATTTTTTTTAAGTTATAATATTGCATCCAGTGTCTTCCAGTGAGCTCAAGCATTATCATTTCATAAATCATATATTTTTTTCAAGATCTTTCATACTTAAAAGATTGTTAAGTAACACTGGGAAGTAAAGAGAACAGGTTAAAACAAAAGTCTTATTTTAATTTAAGGCTGTTGGACAGTTGGCTTAGTACCAAGATTTAAGAACATTTGATATTTCAGTTTAAATTCATCAGAGTTAACAAAAGATTGTCTCTGGAGGAACAGTTACATGAAATAATAAGTTACTCCTGTGTGTCACTTGATAACTTGAAAAATACCTTAAAATCAGTAAATAAAGAAGTGCTGAAATGATTTCTTAATAAAACATGTGAATTTGGTCAAAATGTGCCCAAATCTCTTTAATTTCTCGATAACCTTTGTTTTGAATGCCTGTAATAGTGAGGTTACAGCAGTATTTAAATAAACATGGCCACAAAAATACATAAAATGCTGCAGGATTTTTCTGAAAATAGTCACAATTGGTTACCACTAAATTGCCATGGATGTCAACTTTCCACAGTCTGGAAGAACATATAATTCTACTACAATCTCTTAAAAATGTGGTAATATTTATTGAAGATGGGTATTCCCATGAGTAACCTGGAGATGAAAAAAGGCAGACAGCTAGTGGTAGGGAGGACTAGATACCTGTAAAATAGTATATGTATTTAAACAGGTTGTTCTTCACATTGTAGTTCACCAGACTTCAACACCAAAACAAAAATTCTGTAATCTTTCCTGGCATTAATGTAAAGTGGTAGAGCCTATCAATCATGCAGACAGTTTTTTAATTACGGAATACAGTAAAAGAATTTCACGGGAAGTCAGAAGTGATATAAGAAAGGCAGAGTATATGGAGAGTTAAAGAAAGGGGAAGAGAGTAGTGAGAGAGTGCAAAAGGAGCGCAAATGATAGAGTGAGAGAGGCACTGTCGAGAAATTTTGCTGAGAATAAGAATTTTTTTTTTGAGATAAACAGGTTAAGAAAGCCTAGGGAACGAATGGATTTGTCAGTTAAAAATAGAGTAGGGGAGTTAGTAGATGGGGAGTTGGAGGTATTGGGTAGATGGCAGGAAAATTTTGAGGAACTTTTAAATGTCAATGAAGAAAGGGAGGCAGTAATTTCATACACCGGCCAGGGAGGTATAACATCTTTCAGGAGTGAAGAAGAGCAGGATGTTAGTGTGGGGGAGGTGCGTGAGGCATTACGTAGAATGAAAGGGGGTAAAGCAGCTGGAACTGATAGGATCATGACAGAAATGTTAAAAGCTAGGGGGGATATTGTATTGGAGTGGTTGGTATTTTTGTTTAAAAAATGTATGAAAGAGGGGAAGGTACCTAAAGATTGGCAGAGAGTATGTATAATTCCTTTATATAAAGGGAAGGGGGACAAAAGAGATTATTGACAGTTACTTTTTGCTGATGATACTGTGCTTATGCGGGATTCTAAAGAAAAGTTGCAAAAATTAGTTGTCGAGTTTGGGAGGGTGTGTTAAGGTAGAAAGTTGAAAGTGAACATAGATAAGAGTAAGGTGATAAGGGTATCAAATTATTTAAATAAAGAAAAATTGGATATCACATTGGAGAGAGGGATTATGGAAGAAGTTAATGTTTTGAGATATTTGGGAGTTTACTTGTCAGTGGAAGGGTTTATGAAGGATGAGGTTAACCATAGAATTGATTAAGGAAAAAAGGTAAGTGGTGCATTGAGGTATCTGTGGAGACAAAGAACGTTATCCATGGAGACAAAGAATTGAATGTACGAGAGTATAGTGGTACCAACACTCTTATGTGGGTGTGAAGCTTTGGTTGTAAATGCTGCAGGGAAGAGGCGGCTGGAGACAGTGGAGATATCCTGTCTAAGGGCAATGTGTGGTGTAAATATTATGGAGAGAATTCATAGTGTGGAAAGTAGGAGGAGGTGTGCAGTTACTAGAAGTATTTGTCAGAGGGCTGAAGAGGGGCTGTTGAGGTGGTTTTGGTCATTTAGAGAGAATGGAACAAAGTAGAATGACTTGGGAGAGCGTTTAAATCTGTAGGGAAAGGAAGGCGGGGTAGGTTGAAGGGAGAGGGTAAAGGAGGTTCTGTGGGTGAGGAGTTTGGACTTCCAGCAAGCGTACGTGAGCATGTTAGATAAGAGTGAATGGAGATGAATGGTTTTTGGGATCTGACAAGCTGTTGGAGTGTGAGCAGCATAATATTTTGTGTAGGGATTCAGGGAAATCGATTAGCCGGACTTGAGTACTGAAAATGGGAAGTACAATGCCTGCTTTTTAAAGCAGGGGTTTGGGATATTGGCAGTTTGGAGGGATGTCTAAGCTGTCGTATCTGAGCGCCTCTTCAAAAACAGTGATTATGTGTGAATGATGGTGAAAGTATTGAATGATGAAAGTTTTTTGTTTTCTTTCTTTTTGGGTCACCCTGCCGTGTTAAAAAAACCCAGTACAGTGGGCCCTTGAAAATCGTCCATAATCCGTTCCTGAGAGTCCGCCTATTTTCAAAATGGACGACTTTCAAAACCATTTTCCCATAAGAAATAATGTAAATCAAATTAATCCGTTCCAGACACCCAAAAGTATATAAAAAATATTTTTTTTTACATGAAATGTACATTTATCTACACAGAAAACAATGAGATATATAGTATAAAACAGTAATAAATTGACACTTACCTTCATTGAAGAGTTGTTGATGTGTGGAAGAATTAAGGAGGGGAGAGGAAGGTGGTGTTGCTAGTGTTTGAAAGGGAAATCCCCTTCCATTAACACTTCAAGTACCAAGTTCTTGCCTTCCTGCCACACTCCCTGCATTCCTGCTACACTCCCTGCCTCCCTGCTACACTCCCTGCATCTTTGCTACACCCTGCATCCCTGCTACACTCCCTGCATTCCTGCTACACTCCCTGCATTCCTGCTACACTTCCTGCATTCCTGCTACACTTCCTGCATCCCTGCTACACTCCCTGCATCCCTGCTACACTCCCTGCATCTCTGCTACACTCCCTGCATCCTTGCTACACTCCCTGCATTCCTGCTCCACTCCCTGCATTCCTGCTACACTCCCTGCATTCCTGCTACACTCTCTGCATCCCTGCTACACTCTTTACCACAGGGCTGGCACTAGGAGCTTTCTTTGGGCCCATGGTGGCTTATTTAGCAGTTGCAAGCACTAAAAACAATGGAATAATGACAAAATGTATGGTATGAAGGCGTGGGTGGCGGTCACTTGCTGGTAAACAATGGCACACTGAAGCTCAATGTGGTGTTTATGTGCCCAGGCGGCTGGGAGGCCACGCAGACGCGTTTCAGACAACCACCTATTTTTAAGCCAACGAACTATTATCAAGCCAATATTTTGGTGAAAAAAGTGGCCTATTTTCTAATTCGCCTATATTCAAGGGAGCCTATTTTTGAGGGTCCACTGTACAGTGGACCCCCGGAAATCGAACATTCTTCATTCCAGAATGCTGTTCAAGTGCTGTTACCGAACGAATTTATTCCCATAAGGAATAATGTAAATTAGATTAGTCCATTTCAGACCCCCAAAAATACACTTACAAGAGCACTTACAATAATAAACTTACATAATAGATCGAGTTGGGAGGCGTTCGATTTCTGGGGATCCACTGTACAGTGGACCCCTGCCTAACGAGCAAAATTCATTCCAGAAGCCTGCTCAAGTGCCATTACCGAACGAATTTACTTCCATAAGAAATAATGTCACGTAGGTTAGTCTATTTCAGACCCCCAAAAATACACTTCCACAAGCACTTACAATATTATACTTACATAATTGTACGATTTCCAGGGTGCTCGTTAGATGGGTGTCCACTGTATATGTGTTGACCCTGTGCCCCACTTGCTCTTCATCCCTCACTGGTCAATGATGTGTTGATTACATTTGTAGTTACATGTTCCACCAGCTACACTAAAGGTTCAGTCATGCAGACACTGAAATTATACTGATGTATATCCATAGATCTAATCTGTTACTCACTGCTGAAGTTTTTGAACTTTGATTAATTACTATCTTATGTTGTCTGATACTATAGGCATCCCTCTGGTTTGCTCAGTAGCTGCACCAGTCCTGGGTATCCAGTTGATGTATCAGCTGTATATCCAGTGTGAGTGTATTGTATCTAGCAGCTGCACTAGTGCCTGGGTATCCAGTTGATGTATCAGCTGTGAGTAACTTTGTGATAAACAGTAGAAAATTAATTTATATTTAGAAAGTTTTGTATCTTTGTGTGGTGTATTAACTAATAATAAATTCTGATAAGACAGTGATTATGTGTGAATGATGGTGAAAGTGTTGAATGATAGTGAAAGTGTTTCATTTTTTTGGACCACCGTGCCTTGGTGGGAGACAGCTGGCGTGTTGAAAAAAAATTCTGATCTGATAATTTATTGTGGAATTTTTTTTCAAGATGTTTTATAGGGAAATGCTTCATTATTTTACTACAGTTTTGAATGTCTGCAAGAAAGGCATGGCAGAGAGTAAATATAAAGTAAGAATTAAAATAAGATTCTATGTGGATTTTGACTTTTTTGATGACTAATGTAGAATGCTTATTGCTTTAGATACCAGCCTTTCCACCAGCGTCACCGGGAGCCAAGACACAGACTCTGCAAACCCACATAGATTATGAAAATGCTGAGCTCATCACCAGATACTTGGCATCAAAAAGACCATTCTCTCAGAGCTTTGATATGTATCTCAAACAGGTGAGTAGTTATGATAGTGTGCCAGGTCTGTGGCAGTGGTGGTATGCCAGGTCTGTGGTGGTGGTGGTATGCCAGGTCTGTGGTGGTGGTGGTATTTCAGGTCTATGGTGGTGGTGGTATGCCAGGTCTGGTGGTGGTATTTCAGGTCTGTAGTGGTGGTGGTGGTAGTGTGCTAGGTCTGTGGTGGTGGTAGTGTGCCAGGTCATTGGTAGTGGTTAGGTTAGGTGGGGTACCATTGTCACTATCCAGAGACCAGATGGGATGATGAAAATATCAAAGCTGATTCACTAACACAGGCCAAGTGTGTTATTGGACTCTTACAAACGAAGCACTGTATGAGGGAGGTTGTGTACATTATGTAGGGCTCCTCCTCAAAACAATGGACTTATTCTGAGGCTCACTGTGAGGTGGAAGGGAAAGAGGATGCTGCATGCCACATTTTCCCCTGCATGTACTCCACCATGTAACTGATATTTTACAGTGTGTTCACAGAAAAGATGCCATAATTTTGGAACTGTGTTGAAGCGAAAACATGTTAAAAGGTTGCATGTTATCCAACAATCTATTGTAGATACTAAATTTGCTGTCTTCCAGATCTCAAGGCTGAAGGACTGACCACCTCAAACTACTACTTTAAGGTTCATGGTCTGATCATCATCTTTACTTCTCCACTACTACTTTCTCTGTTTGCCACCTGTGTTTTCAACTGATGAAGCCTGCTGTGTAGGCAAAATGTATTGGAATAAAGATGCTTAATTGTTTCACATGTCTTACTTCTATACTTGTCAATATTGCATACTATTATTGTATACACTCTTTTATTATAGATCTTAGTGGTTCAGACAATGCTTGTGCTCCCTCTTGCAAAATCCAGAGCCACACCTCATCAGATCCCATTGCCTTTGATGTATCCAGCTCTATCACTTGTGTGTGTATGGTGTCCATTACCTGTTGGTGTACTTCTTTTCCCTAGGCTTTCTGGCATCACCTGTTTCTTCTGAGAAGACTTCCTTGTCATTTCCTGTGAGCTTTCCTCCCTTTTTCTTTATTTGAATTTCTTGATCTTTTACTGTCATCTTTCATATGTGACTGGAGTAGTTTTGGCTCTGATTTGGCCTTTTCTGCTATGTCATTCTTTAATTGTTGCTCAGTCTTTCTCCTCACCCTTGCATATTCATTTCTGGATAATCTGCTTACTTCTTGGTTCTCATCTGTCCCTCACTTATAGCTTTCTGATTCTCTTTTGCTTCTTATTTTTGCCTCTTTGCATCCTGGTTGAATCAAGAGGCTTTCTTTATCCTTGCCATTTTCTGTTCTTCTGAATATGAAGTTTGCCTTTGGTACTTACTAGCTACAAATTCCATTATCTTATCACCTGACTTAACTTGCAATTCCCTTTCTTTCTGTACTGTATTCAGGAAGTCCTTGCTAAATTCCCTCTTCTATATATAGTGTGGCTTCTCACACCCTCCACTTGCCCAGGTGCATGGTGGAGTGTGGTGAGGGAGGAAGGCAGAAGCGATTTTGGGCAGGCAGGCAGGCAGGCAAGTGTAGTGAGGGAGGTAGTGATTTTTATGATGATTGTGGTGGTGACCTAAATGAGTTGTGGGGTAAAGTCACCCGAGTGTTCCCTGCAATATAGTGGAGTGTCAACAGTGATGTTCCAACACTGCAAAAAGTTGAATTTTTCTTGCTTGTGACCTCTTCAATGAAAGACTAAAGTTAACAAATACAGAAGCTTCCCTGTAATTAATATTTGGTTATTGTGATAATTATTTTTAGCAGTTGACTACTGAATATGATCTTATTGTACATTAATTTGCTATCTGGTTAGCTGAGCTTGAGTCCTGGAGGTGAAATACAATGGCTGCACTCTGAAGGAGGGGTGGGGGTATTGCAATTTGGAAGGGCATCTAAGCTATAATGTTGGCATATCAATGGCAAGACAGTTATAGAGTGAGTAATGGTGAAAGTGTGTCTTCTTTTACGGTCACCCTTCCTCAGTAGGAGAGCCGGTGTGTAAAAAAAAAAAAAAAGTGTTTGTCTTGAATGCTCAGTTTGCAAACTATATTTTTGCATTAACAGTAACTCAAATAATTTGTGTTTTTACTACCTAATATTTTTTAAATATGTATATGTTAACTAGCTTTAGCATACATTAGAAATGCAAAATATAAAATAATGTAATAATTTTTTAAATTATTACATTATATAATTATTATTACATTACATAATTTTAGATATACTGTCAGACAGGTATTTTTTTTCAACACTGCAGGAACTGTTTCTGGGTGTTTCAAGTCAAGCTATAAATTAAATAAAAAACTAGTTCTTAGTCTACATGATAATCACACTAAATATCATTACGTTTCTTACTATTATGCATTATAAGTTCATAATATGTTGTATTTATAGTTCTATAGCCATCTTATAGCTGCTTATAAAATTTAAGTTATACTTTTCTTCACCTGATGTGTAACCTAGTTAATTTCAATATAAAAGAAAATAAGCTTCTTCATTAAGCTAACATGAAAGGTTGATAATTGTAGAATAAATTATAACAGTGGGGATTATAGTTTGCACATTATTTTGAAAAATGTTTTATAAAGTTTAAAACACTAGAATTTGCTTTGAAAATCTAATTGCTAAAATGTAATTTTTAAACTTTAGCTTAGACTAGTAAAATCTATTTTTTTCAATAGATTCTAAGAGTACTGACGGAGTCTGCTATCGCAGTGCGCACAAAGGCTATGAAGTGCCTAACTATGGTAGTTGAGGCGGATCCTGGAGTTCTGTCTCGTAATGACATGCAGCTAGGTGTACACCACTCTTTTTTAGATCACTCAACTTCTGTCAGAGAAGCAGCTGTTGATTTGGTTGGGAAGTTCGTGTTATCACGTCCAGAAGTCCTTAACACTTATTATGAAATGATTTCTGCGAGAATATTGGTAAAGTATTATTAGCTTCTGTTGTTCTTTTATTAACTCTGCTATTATAATATCATTTAATTAACTTTATTGTTAACATTGAATATTGTAATCCTATTACAGTGGACCCTCGCTATTCGAACACTCCAAAACTCACCCTCATTCCAGAATGCTGTTGAAGTGCTGTTACCAAACAAATTTATTCCCATAAGGAATGATGTAAATTAGATTAGTCCATTTCAGACCCCCAAAAATACACTTATAAAAGCACTTATAATAATAAACTTTCATAAAAGGGCGAGTTTTGGAGTGTTCGAATAGCGAGGGTCCACTGTATATAACATTCAGAGAGAACCATAAATGATAAATTTTATTATACTCTCAGGACACGGGTGTTAGTGTAAGAAAACGTGTTATCAAGATCTTAAAGGATATATGTCTCGAATGTCCGGATTTCATCAAAATTCCTGAGATCTGTGTGAAGATGATCCGTAGAATTAATGATGAAGAGGGCATCAAGAAGCTGGTGCAGGAGGTCTTCCAGGTGAGACACTTGTAGTATGTTTAATGTAGGAGGTTTTTCCAGGTGAGACACTTGCATGTTTAGTGCAGGTCTTCCAGGTGAGACACTTGTAGCATGTTTAGTGTAGGTGGTTTCCCAGGTATGACACTCGTATATTTAATACAGGTCTTCCAGGTGAGATACTTGCATATTCAGAATAGGTGAGACACCTGTATATTCAGTATAGGTCATCCAAATGAGACATGATTTAGTGTAGGTTTCATGATCATGCAGGCACACCTTTGGGTCTCCTCTACAGAAATGGGTAGCCCATGCTGGGGATCAGATTGTCAATGTGACTCCTATAGGATCCTTGGGTATACACATTCATGCTTCTTGATGTGGTGATATCACAGTCATTCCTTGGTCTTTCTGTGCCTCTGGTCTAAACTCGTTTGCCTTTGTTTCTCATCTTTATGGACCTACAACTATTTTGCAGGTAGTAGGTTGGTAGACAGCAACCGCCCAGGGAGGTACTACCGTCCTGCCAAGTGAGTGTAAAACGAAAGCCTGTAATTGTTTTACATGATGGTAGGATTGCTGGTATCTTTTTTGTTTCATAAACATGCAAGATTTCAGGTATGTCTTGTTACTTCTACTTACACTTAGGTCACACTACACATTCATGTACAAGCATATATATATACACACACCCCTCTGGGTTTTCTTCTTTTTTCTTACTAGTTCTTGTTCTTATTTCCTCTTATCTCCATGGGGAAGTGGAACAGAATTCTTCCTCCGTAAGCCATGCGTGTTGTAAGAGGCGACTAAAATGCTGGGAGCAAGGGGCTAGTAACCCCTTCTCCTGTATATATTACTAAATGTAAAAGGAGAAACTTTCGTTTTTTCTTTTGGGCCACCCCGCTTCGGTGGGAAACGGCCGACGTGTTGAAAGAAAGAAGAAAGAAACATGCAAGATTTCAGGTACGTCTTGATACTTCTACTTACACTTAGGTCAAGCTACACATACATGTACACGTTTATGTATACACACTCATCTGAGTTTTCTTTGATTATACAGTGGACCCTCGGTTAACAAAAAAAATTCATCCCAGAAGCCTGCTCAAGTGCCATTACCGAACGAATTTACGTCCTTAAGAAATAATGTCACGTAGGTTAGTCTATTTCAGACCCCCAAAAATACACTTCCACATGCAATTAAAAAATTATACTTACATAATTGTACGATTTCCGGGGTATTCGTTAACCGAGGGTCCACTGTATCTTAATAGTTCTTGTTCTTATTGCTTTTCCTTTCATATCCATGGGGAAGTGGAATAAGAATCTTTCCTCCGTAAGCCATGCGTGTTGTAAAAGTCAACTACCTTTTTTTTGTTTTCAGCAGTTAAAGTGTATGGCAAGGTTATTATTGAAAGAATTAGAGGTAAGACAGAGAGTAGGATTGCAGATGAGCAAGGAGGCTTTAGAGTGGGTAGGGGATATGTAGATCAAGTGTTTACAGTGAAGCATATATGTGAACAGTATTTAGATAAAGGTAGAGAAGTTTTCATTGCATTTATGGATTTAGAAAAGGCATATGATAGTGGATAGGGGAGCAATGTGGCAAATGTTGCAAGTGTATGGAATAGGTAGTAAGTTACTGAAGGCTGTAAAGAGTTTTTATGAGGATAGTGAGGCTCAGGTTAGGGTGTGTGGGAGAGAGGGAGATTACTTCCCGGTAAAAGTAGGTCTTAGACAGGGATGTGTAATGTCACCATGGTTGTTTAATATATTTATAGATGGAGTTGTAAAAGAAGTAAATGCTAGGGTGTTGGGGAGAGGGGTGGAATTAAATTATGGGGAATTAAATGCAAAATGGGAGTTTACACAGTTACTTTTTGCTGATGATACTGTGCTTATGGGAGATTCTAAAGAAAAGTTGCAAAGGTTAGTGGACGAGTTTGGGAGGGTGTGTAAAGGTAGAAAGTTGAAAGTGAACATAGATAAGAGTAAGGTGATGAGGGTATCAAACGATTTAAATAAAGAAAAATTGGATATCACATTGGAGAGATGAATTATGGAAAAAGTAAATGTTTTCAGATATTTGGGAGTTGACGTGTCAGCGGATGGGTTTATGAAGGATGAGGTTAACCATAGAATTGATGAAGGAAAAAAGGTGAGTGGTGCGTTGAGGTAACTGTGGAGACAAAAAACGTTATCCATGGAGGCAAAGAAGGGAATGTACAAAAGTATAGTGGTACCAACACTCTTATATGGGTGTGAAGCATGAGTTGCAAATGCTGCAGCGAGGAGGAGGCTGGAGGCAGTGGAGATGTTCTGTCTAAGGGCAATGTGTGGTGTAAATATTATGCAGAAAATTCGGAATGTGGAAATTAGGAGAAGGTGTGGAGTTACTAAAAGTATTTGTCAGAGGGCTGAAGAGGGGTTGTTGAGGGGGTTTTGTCATTTAGAGAGAATGGATCAAAGTAGAATGATTTGTAGAGCGTATAAATCTGTAGGAGAAGGAAGGAAGGCGGGGTAGGGGTCGTCCTAGAAAAGGTTGGAGGGAGGGGGTAAAGGAGGTTTTGTGGGCGAGGGGCTTGGACTTCCAGCAAGCATGTGTGAGCGTCTTAGATAGGAGTGAATGGAGACGAATGGTTTTTGGGACCTGACGATCTGTTGGAGTGTGAGCAGGGTAACATTTTGTGAAGGGATTCAGGGAAACAAGTTAATTGATTTAGTTGGACTTGAGTCCTGGAAATGGGAAGTACAATGCCTGCACTTTCAAGGAGGGGTCTGGGATAGTGACAGCTGGGAGGGACTATTCTCAGCTGTCGTATCTGAGCGCCTCTGCAAAGACAGTGATTATGTATGAGTGTGGTGAAAGTGTTGAATGATGATAAAAGTATTTTCTTTTTGGGGATTTTCTTTCTTTTTTGGTCACCCTGCCTTGGTGGGAGACGGCCAACTTGTTGGAAAAAAAAACAACTATTTAATCCTTATGATCTTCCACTTTTTTTTCTTAACACGTCAGCCATTTCCAACCGAGGCAGGGTGACCCAAAAAAAAGAAAGAGACACTTTCACCATCAATCAACACTTTCACCATCATTCACACAATCACTGTCTTTGCAAAGGTGCCCAGATATGTCAGTTTAGATGTCACTCCAAACAGTCAGTATCCCAGACCCCCTCTTTCAAAGTGCAGGCATTGTACTTCCCACCTCCAGGACTCAAGTCCGGCTAACGGGTTTCCCTGAATCCCTTCACAAAATATTTCCCTGGTCACACTCCAACAGCTTGTCAGGTCCCAAAAATCATTCGTCTCCATTCACTCCTATCTACCATGGTCATGCGTGCCTGCTGCATGTTCAAGCCTTTTCAAACAAACCCTTTTACCCCCCTGCATCCTTTCTTAGAATGACCCCTACCCTCCTCCCCTCCACTAATGATTCATACACCCTCCAAGTCATCCTATTTTGCTACATCCACTCTAAATGACCAGAGCACCTCAACAACCCCTCATGAGCCCTCTGTCTAATACTTTTAGCAACTCTTCACCTCCTAATTTCCACACTATGAATTCTCTGCATAATATTTACACCACACACTGCCCTTAGACACAACATCACTGCCTCCAGCCTCCTTGCTGCAACATTCACAACCCATGCTTCACACCCATATAAGAGTGTTGGTACCACTATACAGTGGACCCTCAGTTTTCGTTCACCTCCAAATTCGAACAATTATGTAAGTGTATTTTTGAAGAGCTTTTGTAAGTGTATTTTTGGGGGTCTGAAACGTCGAATCTAATTTTCATTTGTCCTTATTGGAACAAATTCGTTCAGTAGCAGCACTTAAACAGCATTCTGGAAAGCATTTTGAACAAAAACCGAGGGTCCACTGTACTCTCGTACATTCCCTTCTTTTCCTCCATGGATAACTTTCTTTGTCACCACAGATACCTCAATGCACCACTCAATTTTTTTCCTTTATCAGTTTTATGGTTAACCTCGTCCTTCATAAACCCATCTGCCGACAAGTTTACTCCTAAATACAGTGGTACCTCTACTTACAAGCAGCTCCCAACTCGAGCAATTATGTAAGTGTATTTTTGTAGGTGCTTTTGTAAGTGTATTTTTGGGGGTCTGAAATGGATCAATCTAATTTTCATTATTTCTTATGGGAAAAAATTTCTTCGGTATCGGCACTTGAATAGCCGTTAGAACGAATTAAGCTCGTAACTCGAGGTACCACTGTATCTGTAAACATTCACTTCTTCCATACTTACTCCAATCTGATAAAAAGTTTTTCTTTATCTAACTTGTTTGATACCCTAATCACCTTACTTTTATCTATGTTCACTTTCATCTTTCTTCCTTTACACACCCTCCCAAACTCATCCACTAACTTTTGCAACTTCTCTTTAGAATCACCCTAAAGCACAGTATCATCAACAAAAAGTAACTGTGTCAACTCCTATTTTGTATTTGAGTCCTCATAATTTAATCCCACCCTTCTCCCCAACACCCTAGCATTTGCTTCTTTTACAACCCCATCTATAAATATGGTAGATAGTAGGTTGGTAGACAGCAACCGCCCTGGGAGGTACTACCGTAGTACTGCCAAGTGTTTGTAAAACGGAAGCCAATATTTGTTTTACATGATGGTAGGATTGCTGGTGTCTTTTTTCTGTCTCATAAACATGCAAGATTTCAGGTACATCTTGCTACTTCTACTTACAGTTAAAGTTTCTTTTAATATTCATTTTTACAGTTTTATGTAATAGTACATTTTAACAAATTATTATATTGTCATTTGGGGTTTGGAACGGATTAATTCTTTTTACATATTCTTTATGGGAAAAATTGCTTTGGTTGTCGTCCATTTTGGTTGTTGAATCAACATCTGGAACAAATTAAGTTCGACAACCAAGGTTCCACTGTATTTTTATTACTTATAATATGTTGGAGAGCAAGTGCAGCAGTAGGAGTGACTTTAATAATATTAACGTGTATGTTCTCAGATGTATGTTGCCTACGATGTAAATTCAAAGTATTTTAATATGCTTTTATTCAGAATATGTGGTTTACACCGGTGAGAGAGAGACCACATCTAGATGAAGAGTCTCTGCTCAGGAAAGTTAATAATATTACTGAAGTTGTGGTGGCCTGCAGGGACACAGGACTTGACTGGTTTGAGCAGCTTCTGCATAGTGTAAGTTACTTTTAACTAAGTTTCTGCACATTTTTCTCTATTTTGAAATTCCAAATTTGTGCATGTGAGTTACATTTTGAATAAGGTTTGATAATAGGTAATAAGTTTCTTGAATAATAATAATAATGGTTATATAAAGTAAAATGATATAATTATAGTATCAGTAGTATGGTAGTAGGTTGGTAGACAGCAACCACCCTGTGAGGTACTACCGTCCTGCCAAGTGAGTGTAAAACGAAAGCCTGTACAGTGGACCCTCGGTTAACGAATACCCCGGAAATCGTGCAATTATGTAAGTATAATTTTGTAAGTTCTTGTGGAAGTGTAGTTTTGGGGGTCTGAAATAGACTAACCTACATGACATTATTTCTTAAGGACGTAAATTCGTTCGGTAATGGCACTTGAGCAGGCTTCTGCAATGAATTTTTTTCGTTAACCGAGGGTCCACTGTATTTCTTTTACATGATGGTAGAATTGCTGGTACTTTCGTTTTTCCTTTTGGGCCACCCCGCCTTGGTGGGAAACGGCCGACGTGTTGAAAGAAGAAAGAAAGAATTGCTGGTGTCTTTTTTCTCTCATAAACATGCAAGATTTCAGTTACGTCTTGCTACTTCTACTTACACTTAGGTCACACTACACATGCAGGTACACGTTTTGTATACACACTCATCTGAGTTTACTTTGATTTTATCTTAATGGTTCTTGTTCTTATTGCTTTTCCTTTCATATCCATGGGGAAGTGGAATAAGAATCATTCCTCCGTAAGCCATGCATGTTGTAAAAGTCAACTAAAATGCCGGGAACAATGGGCTAGTAACCCCTTTTCCTGTATAGATTACTAAAAAGAAAAAGAAGAAAACCGTCAAAGTGGGATGTCTGAATGTGTGTTTGTTGTGCGAATGATAAGAAAGAGATGGTTGTAGATGTTATGAATGAAAAGAAGCTGGATGTCCTGGCTTTAAGTGAGACAAAGCTGAAGGGGGTAGGAGAGTTTCAGTGGGGAGAAATAAATGGGATTAGGTCAGGGGTTTCAAAAAAAGTTAGAGCTAAAGGAGGAGTGGCAGCAATGTTGAATAATCAGTTATGGCAGGTAAAGAGAGAATATAAATGTATAAATTCAAGGATTATGTGGAGTAAAATAAAGGTTGGATGTGAAAAGTGGTTTATAGTAAGTGTTTATGTACCTGGAGAAGAGAAGTGTAGAGGAGAGAGAGAGATTTTGGGAAATGTTGAGTGAGTGCATGCGAAATTTTAAACCAAGTGAGAGAGTACTTGTCGTTGGGGATCTTAATGCTAAAGTGGGTAAAAATGTTGTGGAGGGAGTAGTAGGTAAATTTGGGGTGCCAGGGGTAAATGAAAGTGGGGAGCCTTTAATTGAGCTGTGTGTTGAAAGAGGTTTGGTAATAAGTAATACATATTTTATGAAAAAGAGGATAAATAAGTATACAAGGTATGATATAGTACATAATAAAAGTAGTTTGTTAGATTATGTATTGGTGGATAAAAGGTTGATGGGTAGGCTTCAGGATGTACATGTTTATAGAGGGGCAACGGATATATCGGATCATTATTTAGTTAAGCTACAGTTAGAGTAAGGTAGATGGGACAAAAAGAAAATGGCAACAGCAAGTATGAGAGGTAAAAGTGTATAAACTAAGGGAGGAGGAAGTTAGGATGAGATTTTTTTTTTTTTTTTTATTAACACATCGGCCGATTCCCACCAAGGCAGGGTGGCCCGAAAAAGAAAAACTTTCATCATCATTCACTCCATCACTGTCTTGCCAGAAGGGTGCTTTACACTACAGTTATAAAACTGCAACATTAACACCCCTCCTTCAGAGTGCCGGCACTGTACTTCCCATCTCCAGAACTCAAGTCCGGCCTGCCGGTTTCCCTGAATCCCTTCATAAATGTTACTTTGCTCACACTCCAACAGCACGTCAAGTATTAAAACCATATGCCTCCATTCACTCCTATCAAATACGCTCACACATGCTTGCTGGAAGTCCAAGCCCTCGCACACAAAACTTCCTTTACCCTCCCTCCAACCTTTCCTAGGCCGACCCCTACCCCGCCTTCCCTCCACTACAGATTTATACACTCTCGAAGTCACTCTGTCTCGTTCCATTCTCTCTACATGTCCAAACCACCTCAACAACCCCTCCTCAGCTCTCTGAACAATCGTTTTGGTAATCCCGCACCTCCTCCTAATTTCCAAACTCCGAATTCTCTGCATTATATTCACACCACACATTGACCTCAGACATGACATCTCCACTGCCTCCAGCCTTCTCCTCGTTGCAACATTCATCACCCATGCTTCACACCCATATAAGAGCGTTGGTATAACTATACTCTCATACATTCCCTCTTTACTTCCATGGACAAGGTTCTTTGTCTCCACAGACTCCGAAGTGCTCCACTCACCCTTTTCCCCTCATCAATTCTATGATTCACCTCATCCTTCATAGACCCATCCGCCGACATGTCCACTCCCAAATATCTGAATACATTCACCTCCTCCATACTCTCTCCCTCCAATCTGATATCCAATCTTTCGTCACCTATTCTTTTGTTATCCTCATCACCTTACTCTTTCCTATATTCACTTTCAATTTTCTTCTTTTACACACCCTACCAAATTCATCCACCAACCTCTGCAGCTTCTCTTCAGAATCTCCCAAAGCACAGTGTCATCAGCAAAAAGCAACTGTGACAACTCCCACTTTGTATTTGCTTCTTTATCTTTTAGCCCAACACCTCTTGCCAAGACCCTCGCATTCACTTCTCTTACAACCCCATCTATAAATATATTGAACAACCACGGTGACATCACACATCCTTGTCTAAGGCCCACTTTTACTGGGAATAGTCCTTCCTCCTACACATCTACCTGAGCTCACTATCTCATAAAACTCTTCACTGCTTTCAGTGAAGAGTTTTTATGAGGATAGTGAGGCTCAGGTTAGAGTGTGTAGGAGGGAAGGGATATAAGCAACTATTGAGATATAAGCAACTATTGGCAAAAAGGTGGGCTAGTGCAAGTATGAGTAGTGGGAGGGTTGAAGAGAGTTGGGATAGTTTTAAAAATGCAGTATTAGAATGTGGGGCAGAAGTTTGTGGCTATAGGAGGGTGGGTGCAGGAGGAAAGAGGAGTGAGTGGTGGAATGAAGAAGTAAAGGGTGTGATAAAAGAGAAAAAGGTAGCTTATGAGAGGTTTTTACAAAACAGAAGTGTTAATACAAGAGCAGAGTATATGGAGAGTAAAAGAAAGGCGAAGAGAGTGGTGAGAGAGTGCAAAAGAAGAGCGGATGAAAGAATGGGAGAGGCTCTGTCAAGAAATTTTGCTGAAAACAAGAAAAAATTTTGGAGTGAGATAAACAAGGTAAGAAAGCCTAGGGAACGAATGGATTTGTCAGTTAAAAACAGAGTAGGGGAGTTAGTAGATGGGGAGCTGGAGGTATTGGGTAGATGGTGGGAATATTTTGAGGAACTTTTAAATGTCGATGAAAAAAGGGAGGCGGTAATTTCATGTACTGGCCAGGGAGGTACAACATCGTTTAGGAGTGAAGAAGAGCAGGATATGAGTGTGGGGGAGGTGCGTGAGGCATTACGTAGAATGAAAGGGGGTAAAGCAGCTGGAATTGACGGAATCATGACAGAAATGTTAAAAGCAGGGGGGGATATAGTGCTGGAGTGGTTGGTATTTTTGTTTAATAAATGTATGAAAGAGGGGAAGGTACCTAGGGATTGGCAGAGAGCATGTATAGTTCCTTTATATAAAGGGAAGGGGGATAATAGAGAGTGTAAAAATTATAGGGGAATAAGTTTACTGAGTTCTAGGTAGTAGGTTGGTAGACAGCGGCCGCCCAGGGAGGTACTATCGTCCTGCCAAGTGAGTGTAAAACGAAAGCCTGTATTTGTTTTACATGATGGTAGGATTGCTGGTGTCTTTTTTTGTCTCATAAACATGCAAGATTTCAGGTATGTCTTGTTACTTCTACTTACACTTAGGTCACACTACACATTCATGTACACACATATATATATACACACCCCTCTGGGTTTTCTTCTTTTTTCTTACTAGTTCTTGTTCTTATTTCCTTCTTACCTCCATGGGGAAGTGGAACAGAATTCTTCCTCCGTAAGCCATGCGTGTCGTAAGAGGCGCCTAAAATGCCTGGAGCAAGGGGCTAGTAACCCCTTCTCCTGAATAAATTACTAAATGTAGAAGGAGAAACTTTCGTTTTTCCTTTTGGGCCACCCTGCCTCGGTGGGAAACGGCTGACTTGTTGAAAGGAAAGGAAAGGATATGATAGTGTGGATAGGGGAGCAATGTGGCAAATGTTGCAAGTGTATGGAATAGGTAGTAAGTTACTGAAGGCTGTAAAGAGTTTTTATGAGGATAGTGAGGCTCAGGTTAGGGTGTGTAGGAGAGAGGGAGATTACTTCCCGGTAAAAGTAGGTCTTAGACAGGAATGTGTAATGTCACCATGGTTGTTTAATATATTTATAGATGGGGTTGTAAAATAAGTAAATGGTAGGGTGTTGGGGAGAGGGGTGGGATTAAATTATGGAGAATTAAATGCAAAATGGGAGTTGACACAGTTACTTTTTGCTGATGATACTGTGCTTATGGGAGATTCTAAAGAAAAGTTGCAAAGGTTAGTGGACGAGTTTGGGAGAGTGTGTAAAGGTAGAAAGTTAAAAGTGAACATAGATAAGAGTAAGGTGATGAGGGTATCAAACGATTTAAATAAAGAAAAATTGGATATCACATTGGAGAGAGGGATTATGGAAGAAGTAAAGGTTTTCAGATATTTGGGAGTTGACGTGTCAGCGGATGGGTTTATGAAGGATGAGGTTAACCATAGAATTGATGAAGGAAAAAAGGTGAATGGTGCATTGAGGTATCTGTGGAGACAAAGAACGTTTTCCATGGAGGCAAAGAAGGGAATGTACGAAAGTATAGTGGTACCAACACTCTTATATGGGTGTGAAGCATGGGTTGCAAATGCTGCAGCGAGGAGGAGGCTGGAGGCAGTGGAGATGTCCTGTCTAAGGGCAATGTGTGGTGTAAATATTATGCAGAAAATTCGGAATGTGGAAATTAGGAGAAGGTGTGGAGTTACTAAAAGTATTTGTCAGAGGGCTGAAGAGGGGTTGTTGAGGTGGTTTGGTCATTTAGAGAGAATGGATCAAAGTAGAATGACTTGGAGAGCGTATAAATCTGTAGGGAAGGAAGGCGGGGTAGGGTCGTCCTAGAAAAGGTTGGAGGAAGGGGTAAAGGAGGTTTTGGGGGCGAGGGCTTGGACTTCCAGCAAGCGTGTGTGAGCGTGTTAGATAGGAGTGAATGTAGACGAATGTTTTTTGGGACATGACGATCTGTTGGAGTGTGAGCAGGGTAACATTTTGTGAAGGGATTCAGGGAAACCAGTTAATTGATTTAATTGGACTTGAGTCCTGGAAATGGGAAGTACAATGCCTGCACTTTAAAGGAGGGGTCTGAGATAGTGACAGCGGGAGGACTTTTCTCAGCTGTCGTATCTGAGCTCCTCTGCAAAGACAGTGATTATGTATGAGTGTGGTGAAAGTGTTGAATGATGATGAAAGTATTTTCTTTTGGGGATTTTCTTTCTTTTGGGTCACCCTGCCTCGGTGGGAGACGGCCGACTTGTTGAAAAAAAAAATATATATATATACACACCCCTCTGGGTTTTCTTCTATTTTCTTACTAGTTCTTGTTCTTATTTCTTCTTATCTCCATGGGGAAGTGAAACAGAATTCTTCCTCCGTAAGCCATGTGTGTCGTAAGAGGCAACTAAAATGCTAGGAGGAAGAGGCATAACCCTTCTCCTGTTACAGTGGTACCCGGTTTACATATTTCATTCCCGAAGCTGTTCAAGTGCCATTACCAACATTTATCCCTTAGAAATGTTGTATAGACAGTTAGACCCTAAATTCACTTAAAGCATTTAAATAACTTACATAAGGTGAGTTTGGGGGCCAACGTACCCGTATTCTAAATGTATAGGATAATTGTTGGCTCCGGTGGGAAACGGCCGACGTGTTGAAAGAAAGAAAGAAAGAAGTTTACTGAGTATACCAGGTAAAGTGCACGGTAGGGTTATTATTGAAATAATTAGAGGTAAGACAGAGAATAGGATTGCAGATGAGCAAGGAGGCTTTAGGGTGGGTAGGGAATGTGTAGATCAAGTGTTTGCATTGAAACATATATGTGAACAGTATTTAGATAAAGGTAGGGATGTTTTTATTGCACTTATGGATTTAGAAAAGGCATATGATAGTGGATAGGGAAGCAATTTGGCAAATGTTGCAAGTGTATGGAATAGGTAGTAAGTTACTGAATGCTGTAAAAAGTTTTTATGAGGATAGTGAGGCTCAGGTTAGGGTGTGTAGAGAGGGGTGGGTTTAAATTATGGGGAATCAAATGCAAAATGGGAGTTGACACAATTACTTTTTGCTGATAATACTGTGCTTATGGGAGATTCTAAAGAAAAGTTGCGAAGGTTAGTGGACGAATTTGGGAGGGTGTGTAAAGGTAGAAAGTTGAAAGTGAATATAGATAAGAGTAAGGTGATGATTGTATCAAACGATTTAAATAAAGAAAAATTGATATCACATTGGAGAGAGGGATTATGGAAGAAGTGAATGTTTTCAGATATTTGGGAGTTGACTTGTCAGCGGATGGTTTTATGAAGGATGAGGTTAACCATAGAGTTGATGAAGAAAAAAAGGTGAGTGGTGCATTGAGGTATCTGTGGAGACAAAAAACGTTATCCATGGAGGCAGAGGGAATGTACGAAAGTATAGTGGTACCAACACTCTTATATGGGCGGGAAGCATGGGTTGCAAATGCTGTAGCGAGGAGGTGGCTGGAGGCAGTGGAGATGTCCTGTCTAAGGGCAATGTGTGGTGTAGATATTATGCAGAAAATTTGGAGTGTGGAAATTAGGAGGTGGTGTGGAGTTGCTAAAAGTATTTGCTCATGCAGAAACCCACATTATAGATTTGTTAAACAGTAAGGTCAGGATCCCATAATGTAAGTCTAGGCTTTATTGTGACTAAAGTGGCACCTTTCACACAGTGTATAACTGTTCAGAGCCAGGGTGCTTTTAGACAAGTCAAACCTTTTGCACACATTATATTACACAGGAAAGAAATCTCCCATAATGAAATATCAGTTCAAGCCTAAATGATGGAGCAGTAAGATGACTGCAGTGCTCCACTGCATACTTCTCCATTCTTCAAATGTTTAAACTTACTTAATATACATAAAATTCACTCATACTTCTGTGCTTACTACATATACAGGACAATCAATTCTAATATCAATCCTGCTCTGAAACTCTTCATAGCTCATAGGTATAATATTTTTTATTAACACATCGGCCGTTTCCCACCAAGACAAAGTAACCCAATAAAGAAGAAACTCTTTCATCATCATTCAGTCCATCACTGTCTTGCCAGAGGTATTCCTACACTACAGTTAAAAAAACTGCAACATATCAACATCCCTCCTTCAGAGTGCAGGCACTGTACTCCTACCTCCAGGACTCAAGTCCGGCTAACTACTTTCCCTGAATCTCTTCATAAATGTTACTTTGCCCACACTAAAACAGCACATCAAGTCATAAAAACCATTCGTCTTCACTCGCTTCTATCCAACATGCTCATGCACGCTTGCTGGAAGCCCAAGCCCCTCGCACACAAAACCACCTTTACCCCCTCCCTCCAACCTTTCCTAGGATGACCCCTACCCCACCTTCCTTTCACTACAGATTTATATGCCCTCTAAGTCATCCTACTTTGTTCCCTTCTCTGCCTTCTGGATAATACTTTTAGAAACCCTGCACCTCCTCCTAATCTCCAAGTTATGGATTTTTTTTTTCAACAAGTCAGCCGTCTCCCACCGAGGCAGGGTGACCCAAAAAGAAAGAAAATCCCCAAAAAGAAAATACTTTCATCATCATTCAACACTTTCACCTCACTCATACATAATCACTGTCTTTGTAGAGGTGCTCAGGTACGACAGTTTTGAATAGTCTCTCCAAACTGTCACTATCCCAGACTCCTCCTTTAAAGTGCAGGCATTGTACTTCCCATTTCTAGGACTCAAGTCCGGCTAAATCTTTAATAACCGATTTCCCTGAATCCCTTCACTAAATATTACCCTGCTCACACTCCAACAGATCGTCAGGTCCCAAAAACCATTCGTCTCCATTCACTCCTATCTAACACGCTCACACACGCTTGCTGGAAGTCCAAGCCTCTCACCCACAAAACCTCCTTTACCCCCTCCCTCTAACCTTTTCGAGGACGACCCTTACCTCTCCTTCCTTCCCCTACAGATTTATACGCTCTTCAAGTCATTCTACTTTGATCCATTCTCTCTAAATGACGAAACCACCTCAACAACCCCTCTTCAGCCCTCTGACTAATACTTTTAGTAACTCCACACCTCCTCCTAATTTCCACACTCCAAATTCTCTGCATAATATTTACACCACACATTGTCTTTAGACAGGACATCTCCAATGCTTCCAGCCGCCTCCTCACTGCAGCATTTACAACCCAAGCTTCATACCTATATAAGAGTGTTAGTAACACTATACTTTCATACATTCCCTTCTTTGCCTCCATACATTCCCTTTTTGCCTCCATTGTCTCCACAGATACCTCAGCGCACCACTCACCTTTTTTCCTTCATCAATTCTATGGTTAACCTAATCCTTCATAAACCCATCCGCTGACAAGTCAACTCCCAAATATCTGAAAACATTCACTTCTTCCATAATCCCTCTCTCCAATGTGATATCCAATTTTTCTTTATCAAAATCGTTTGATACCCTCATCACCTTACTCTTATCTTTGTTCACTTTCAACTTTCTACCTTTACACACCCTCCCAAACTCGTCCACTAACCTTGGCAACTTTTCTTTAGAATCTCCCATAAGCACAGTATCCTCAGCAAAAAGTAACTGAGTCAACTCCCTTTTTGTACTTAATTCCCCATAATTTAATCCCACTCCTCTCCCCAACACCCTATTATTTACTTCTTTTACAACCCCATCTATAAACATATTAAACAACCATGGTGACATCACACATCCCTGTCTAAGACCTACTTTTACTGGGAAGTAATCTCCCTCTCTCCAACACACACTAACCTGAGCCTCACTATCCTCATAAAAAACTCTTTACAGCATTCAGTAACTTACTACCTATTCCATACACTTGCAACATCTGCCACAATGCTTCCCTATCCAATATCATAAGCTAAATCCATAAATGCAATGAAAATTTCCCTACCTTTTTCTAAATACTGTTCACATATATGCTTCAATGTAAACACTTGATCTACACATCCCCTACCCACTCTAAAACCTACTTGCTCATCTGCGATCCTACTCTCTGTCTTACCTCTAATTCTTTCAATAGTAACCCTACCGTACACTTTACTTGGTATTCTCAGTAAACTTATTCCCCTATAATTTTTACAAACTCTTTTGTCACCCTTCCCTTTATGTAAAGGAACTATACACGCTCTCTTCCAATCCTTAGGTACCTTCCCCTCTTTCATACATTTATTAAACAAAGATACCAACCACTCCAACACAGTCCTTTTGCTTTTAACATTTCTCTCATGATCCTGTCAGTTCCTGCTGCTTTACCCCCTTTCATTCTACGTAATGCCTCACGCACCTTCCCCACACTCACATCTTGCTCTTCCTCACTCTTAAAAGATGTTATACCTCCCTGACCAGTGCATGAAATTACCGCCTCCCTTTCTTCATCGACATTTAAAAGTTCCTCAAAATATTCCCTCCATCTACCCAATACCTCCAGCTTCCCATCTACTAACTCTCCTACTCTGTTTTTAACTGATAAATCCATTCGTTCCCTTGGCTTTCTTAACTTCTTTATCTCACTTCAAAACGTTTTCTTATTTTCAGCAAAATTTCTTGACAGTGCCTCTCCCACTCTTTCATCTGCTCTCCTTTTGCACTCTTTCACCACTCTCTTCACCTTTCTTTTACTCTCCATATACTCTGCTCTTCTTACAACACTTCTGTTTTGTAAAAACCTCTCATAAGCTACCTTATTCTCTTTTATCACACCCTTTACTTCATCCTTCCACCAATCACTCCTCTTTCCTCCTATAGCCACAAACTTCTGCCCCACATTCTAATACTGCATTTTTAAAACTATCCCAACCCTCTTCAACACTTTCCCCACTATTCATACTTGTATTTATCCACCTTTCTGCCAATAGTTGCTTATATCTCACCCTAACTTTCTCCTCCCTTAGTTTATACACTTTCACCTATCTCTTACTTGTTGTTGCAAGTAAACATGTACATCCTGAAGCCTACCCATCAACCATTTATCCACCAATACATAATCTAACAAACTACTTTCATTACATGCTATATCATACCTTGTATACTTATTTATCCTCTTTTTCATAAAATATGTATTAATTATTACCAAACCTCTTTCTACACATAGCACAATTAAAGGCTCCCCATTTTCATTTACCCCTGGCACCCCAAATTTATCTACTACTACCTCCACAACATTTTTAACCACTTCAGCATTGAGATCCCCAACCACAAGCACTCTCTCACTTGGTTCAAAACTCCCCACGCACTCACTCAACATTTCCCAAAATCTCTCTCCTCTACACTTCTCTCTTCTCCAGGTGCATAAACATTTACTATAACCCACTTTTCACATCCAACCCTTATTTCACACCACATAATCCTTGAATTGATACATTTATATTCCCTCTTTTCCTGCCATAACTTATCCTTCAACATTATTGCTTCTCCTTCTTTAGCTCTAACTTTGTTTGAAACCCCTGACCTAATCCCATTTATTTCTCTCCTCTGAAAGTCTCCTAACCCCTTCAGCTTTGTTTCACTTCAGGCAAGGGCATCCAGCTTCTTCTTATTCATAACATCCATAATCATCTCTTATCGTTTGCACAACAACCACGCACATTCAAACATCCCACTTTGACTGTTTTCTTCTTTTTCTTTTTAGTAAGTTATTTGGGAAAATTGTTACTAGCCCATTGTTCCCGGCATTTTCGTTGACTTTTACAACACGCATGGCTTACGGAGGAAAGATTCTTATTCCACTTCCTCATGGATTTACTGCATTATATTCACACCACACACAGCCCTCAGGCACGTCATCTCCACTGTCTCCAACCTTCTTGTTGCAACATTCACCATGAATGCTTCACACTCATATAAATGCATTGGTACCACTATACTCTTATGCATTCCTGATTATTCAATGATTGTAACAACCAGTATACACAAATTAAATTCAATATGGTGTCTCCCCGGTGTCCCTACTGGCTGTTCCACACCCCACCTCCCTCAAAATTTTTCAAAAGGTACAAATCAGCATCACATTTTATTACACAATTATGGTATTTTATTACACATTTATTGTATTAGGAAATTATGTGAAAAGTTTCCACAGATTCCATGGATAATATTCATTGCTTCCATAGATAACATTTTTTGTCTCCACAGACTCATCAGTGCTCCGCTCTCCTTTTTTCCCTTATCAATTATGTGATTTACTTCATCTTTCATAGACCCATCTGCTGACAAGTCCACTCCCAAATACCTGAACACATTCACTTCCATACTTTCTCCCTCCAGTCTAATATCCACTCTTTCACTACCTTAATTTTTTGTTATCCTCTTCACCTTGCTCTTTCCTGTGTTCACTTTTAACAAACAAACAAACAACAAACAAGCAAACAAATTTTATTTCATTGCAGATTACATAGGTATCGGTAGTTACAATGTAAATTGAGTGCAAGGAGAGCCACTGACATGCCATGGCATTAGGGGCAGCTTATTCTAGTCCTTAAAAACTATGTACTTAATATTAGAGAAATTTATTGAGTTTATTCTAGTTAAAAATTATTTTCAAAATTACAATATGATGAAATTTTACTGTTTAAATTATTATATAATGATATTAGATATTAGATTGTTACAGGTGTTAAGATTCTTGAATGATAATATGGAATTGAGATTATCTTAAGGAAAATAACATTGAGCATTTTTGACATTAACTTATAATATGAGTAGGGGGTAACATAATAGTAACATATTAAAAATTGAGATTATCGTATAGGAAAGTAATAATGAGCATTTTTCAAAGTAGTTTATAGTATGATCATTTAGTTTTGGGTGAGTAGGTGGTTTTTGAGTTGAGTCTTAAATTGATTTTCAGACAAGATTATCTTAATATTTACTGGTAATGAATTCAGATTCTGGGGCCCTTTATGTGCATAGAATTTTTACATAGGTTGATATGAACACTGGGTATATCAAAAAGTGATCTGTGTCTTGTGTTGTGGTCATGGGTCCTATTAAAGTTGGTGAGGAGAGTTTTGAGCAGAGGGTTTATATTAGAGTGTAAAGTTTTATATATGTAGTAGGCACAAGAGTAAGTATGAATGTTCTTTATGGTGAGTAGTTTGAGACTTTTGAATATTGGTGGAGTATGCTGTCTAGAGTGGGAATTTGTTATCATTCTGACTGCGGCCTTTTGTTGTGTTATGAGTGGTCTAAGGTGATTTAACGTTGTTGATCCCCATGCACAGATTCCATAGGTGAGATAAGGGTAGATAAGTGAATGATATAGTGCAAGGAGAGCTGATTGAGGTACATAATAGCGTATCTTTGATAATATGCCTACTGTCTTCGAGATTTTCTTGGAAATTTGTTGTATATGTGTTTGGAATTTAAGGCTACTGTCAAGGTGGATTCCTAGAATTTTCCTCTGTGAGTCTTGTGATGGGTGTACCATTGAGTGTTATGTTAAGTTGAACATTTGTGGCTTTGCTTCCAAACTGTATGAAGTAGGTCTTGTCAGTATTAAGAGTAAGCTTGTTAGTCGTCATCCATGTTGATATTTTCTGTAATTCGGCATTAACAGTGTTGGCCAGTATAACTGGATTTGGGTGAGAGAAGACATATGTTGTGTCATTTGCAATAAATGGGTTTGAGTAGTTGTGATGCATTCGGTAGGTCATTTATGTAAATGAGGAATAGGAGTGGCCCCAGGACACTTCCTTGAGGGACTCCGACTGTAATTTGTTGTGTGGAAGAGTTCGCTCCATATGTGTACACGTATTGGCTTCTGTTGGTGAGGTATGACTTTAGGTAGTTGAGTGGGTGCCCCCTTATACCATAGTGTGCTAATTTTGTGAGCAGTAAATCATGGTCGACTGTATCAAAAGCTTTGCGTAGATCAATAAAGATTCCCAGTGGGACTTCTTTTTTCTCAAGTGCTGTATATATTAACTCCAACATGTGCGTAATAGCATCGTTTGTGCTCTTGTTTGTCCTGAATCCAAATTGACAGGGGTTGAGTACATTGTGTGAGACAAGGTAGGAATAGATTTGTCTATGAATTAATTTTTCGAAGATTTTAGAAAGCAATGGTAAATTAGAAATTGGTCTATAATTATTCAGGTCTGTTTGATCACTCCTTTGTGGATCGGGGTGACCCTAGCTATTTTGAGAATTGATGGAAATGTAGAGGCTTCAATGGATTTATTGAATAGTGTTGCTATAATTGGTGACAGTACCTGTGAAGCTTTTTTGTACATAAAAGTTGGTAAGCTGTTTATGTCTCCTGCCTTGTTTTTAAGGGTGTTGATTATGAGCGAGACTTCAATTGGGTTGGTAGGAGCTAGGAATAGCGTATTAGGGTAGGTGTTTGTGAGGTAGTCTGTTGGACGGGTGTTTGAGCTTGGGATTTTACTCGCTAGATTCTTTCCTATGGTGGAGAAGAAAACATTAAGTCTGTTTGCTGTCTCAGTAGGTGAGAGTAGGGGTTCATCTGCTCTTGATAATTTGATACCGTCTTCCTTCTCCCACATAACCTTCCAATATCACTCACCAACCTCTGCAACTTCTCTTCAGAATCTCCCAAGAGCACAGTGTCATCAACAAAAAGCACCTGTGATGACTCTCCCTTTGTGTTAGATTCTTTTAATCCCACACTTCTTGCCAACACCTGAGCATTCACTTCTCCTACAACCCCATCTATAAATATATTGAACAACCATGGTGACATCATGCATACCTGTCTAAGGCCTGCTTTGACTGTGAAATAATACCAGACAAAAATCTCTGATATTCAACTGATGTTCAACTTTTTCTTTCTTTCAACACGTCTGCCGTTTCCCACCGAAGCGGGGTGGCCCAAAATGAAAAACGAAAGTTTCCCATTTTACATTTAGTAATATATACAGGAGAAGGGGTTACTAGTCCTTTGCTCCCAGCATTTTAGTCGCCTCTTACGACACGCATGGCTTACAGAGGAAGAATTCTGTTCCACTTCCCCATGGAGATAAGAGGAAATAAGAACAAGAACTAGTAAGAAAATAGAAGAAAACCCAGAGGGGTGTGTATATATATATATGCTTGTACATGAATGTGTAGTGTGACCTAAGTGTAAGTAGAAGTAACAAGATGTACCTGAAATCTTGCATGTTTATGAGACAGAAAAAAGACACCAGCAATCCTACCATCATGTAAAACAATTACAGGCTTTCGTTTTACACTCACTTTGCAGGACGGTAGTACCTCCCTGGGTGGTTGCTGTCTACCAACCTACTACATAGATGTTCAACTTAACCTGTTTAAAAACTCTGTGTGCATAAAAGGACCTAAAATATGGAACTCTTTGCCTGAAGATTCCAGAGGCTCCCTGTTTGCCAACCTCTTCAAAGTACTGTTAAAAAACACCTTACCTTTTGACATGATCCTGACAACAGTTTGTCCTAGAAATCCTGTTTTTGTTCCATACTTCCTTCAGCTCTCATTTATTATGAGAAAGACATTATTTCCTCGTATGAATTTGGGTACATAGCTTCATCCTTATGGTATCTAGTAAGAATTTTCATTAAATTACTGAATACCGTCAATATAGTATAAACTAAGTACAGTGGTACCTCGGTTAACGATGGTCCCCAAACTCACCCTTTTATGTAAGTTTATTTTTTTAAATGCTTTTGTAAGTGTATTTTTGGGGGGTCTAAAAGGACTAGTCTATTTTACATTATTCCTAATGGGGATAAATTCGTTTGGTAATGGCACTTGAACAGCATTCTGGAATGAAAAAAATATTGTTAACCGAGGTACCACTGTATTCTTATTCTCATGTATCGTGTGTGTGTTTCGTGTAATAATTATAGGTTAAATTTAACACTGTCTAAAATATCTTGCATGACAAGGGGGTTTCCTAGATAGTAGGTTGGTAGACAGCATCCGCCCAGGGAGGTGATACCGTCTTGCCCTGTGAGTGTAAAACGAAAGCCTGTAATTGTTTTACTTAATGGTAGGATTGCTGGTGTCTTTTTTCTGTCTCATAAACATGCAAGGTTTCAGGGGTATGTCTTGCTACTTCTACTTACACTTAGGGTATACTACACATACATGTACAGTGGACCCCCGAGTTACGTACACCCCGGAAATCGTACAATTATGTAAGTATAATATTGTAAGTGCTTGTGGAAGTGTATTTTTGGGGGTCTGAAATAGACTAACCTAAGTGACATTATTTCTTAAGGGAGTAAATTCGTTCCGTAATGGCACTTTAGCAGGATTCTGGAATGAAGTTTTTACGATACTCGGGGGTCCACTGTACAAGCATATATATAAGCACATCCCCCTGGGATTTCTTCTATTTTATTCCTAGTTCTTGTTTATTTCCTCATATCCATGGGGAAGTGGAACAGAATTCTTCCTCTGTAAGCCATGCGTGTCGTAAGAGGCTAAAAAGAGACACTTAAGTTTTTTTTTTTAGGTCACCCTGTAATCATATTCTCTATCTCAGCATTTTAGCTGCTGTTCTGTATTAACAGATTTAATCACCTCTTGCAGTAAACTGTCCTTCTTATATTTCTTTTATTTAATTTGCTTTCATTACATTTTTTTATAGCTCACTACTTATGCTTGATGGTTTAATACAAGCAAAGTATTTTATATCACTTATTTTGCATTTTGTAGAGTAGTATTGCTTAAATTATTGACATTATAGACAATTTTAAGATTTTGTATATATATTTATATTTTTATTTTCATATGCAGATGTTTAAACCTAGAGAAGATAAAGAAGATGTGACAAAAGTCAACACTGAGCCTCCAAAGTCCTTAGTGACAGCATGTAAGCAGATAGTTGATTGCTTGGTTAGACACATTCTGGTTCTTGAAGAAGATGGTCAGGAAAGTCAGCCAGCAGATGAACCACGGACTACAACACAGCGTATTCTGGCATGCCACAAAACACTGTATTTGTTTGCAAAAATCCGTCCCCAGCTCTTGGTGGACCACGCAATTACACTCCAGCCTTACTTAGCGTGGAGATGCCGGGTAAGATTCTCATAGTAGTTTGGCTAAGTTCAGTGTTTATTTGTCAGATATTGATATTAAAGGATGTAAAAAATTTTTTTTTTTTAACTTGGAATGCTTTCCACCGAGGCAGTTACTCAAAGAAGGAAAATACATTCACTTTTACTAATTTCTTAGCTGTCTTTCCAGAAATTCATTAACATCACAGTTCAAATAATTTTTCAAAATGCAATATCCTCATCCATCCTCTGAAGTACAGGCACTATATTATCCTGCTCTTCATAATGGAGTCCTGCTAATTTGTTTCCTAAGTTTATTCATAAATGTTGCTTTGCTCATTCTTTAGCAGCATAACAAATTCTAAACATCACTGTATGTGATTTCAGTTGCTAACACATATACCTGTTGGGCACTCAGTTCCTACTACTTATACTTCCCTTTATCCTTCCAACCCTTCCTGGGACATTCCATACAACACCTTAGAGGTGAAGTGAATAATGATATTTTATAACAAGGAAATGTGGTTGTAAATTGCAAAGGCCATAGAAAGTTTAAAAATGAAATACAGGCAAAACTTGTGGCATGTACAGAGAAAGTGGACATGTTGCCTGCATGATGGGAGAAGACACAGAGCTGGGGAAATTCATTGCAGTTGGATTTGCATGGTAAAAATAAATTAGTTTGGGGAACAGGCTTTGCCAAGAAAATAAATTTAGCTTTTTAGAAAGTCTACTTATTTATGAAGAAAGAGAAAAGATCTTTAAAATAGCACAAACGAGAATGGAAAGCAAACTGCCAAGTCTTTGAAAACTCAAACGAATAGCACAGTGATGGTGAAAGGTTATAATACTTTTCAAAATGAGAGAAACGTTGCCAATTTTGATACTTTTCAAATCACTTGTGCTTTCATGACTTTATTTTTGTTCTTTGCTCAGTGCTTTTCAGGCTTGAGAGATAACAGAGCTTGTAAATGTACAGAGGTTGTACTTCCTGCATAGATTCAATAAAACACCTAAACTATTGGAAATGCTTAAAATCATTTTGCTAATACAGGTTGGCCATCACTAATCTGGCAATCAGTAATCCAGTTCCATCAATAATACGGCACTAATTTTGGCTATCATAATCTGCCGCTACTGTTTGGTGGCGCTACTTGCTGCATAAGTCATTCCAATTTCTTTTTCTCCATTTATTGTTATAACCTGCTCACTTTTAGCTCTAGCCATGGTTCCAATGAATAAAGGAAATGCTTCTCGTTGTGTAAAGCACATACACCATACATTGTCCATAAAAGATAAGGTGGCTTTGAAGCCACTGTCGGTTGCCATGAGCTCAGCTCACTCAGATAAGCTGTGACCGGTAAATTTTGGCCTACATATGAGAGAATAGGTCTGTGTGATAAGTTTCCACTAATAAAAATAATCCTGCTGCATGCAGTGCATAATGAGAAAAAAACGGTGACCATGTTTAAGGTGTAAACCCAACTTTGCGGTGTATTTTCATGTGGTTTGGTTGTATTCTCATTTTTTTGGTTTCATTTGATAGAATGGAAGATATATTACAGAAATATATAGAATTTTTATTTTTTAAAGCTGGAAAGTGCCTTAAAATTGAGCTCAAAGTAGTGGAAATGTATGATTTTTGCTGATGTTCAAGAGTAAACACATGACATCACCATCCAATATGTGTCAAACTGGCCAGTCTAATACGCAGTCACGAATGGATTGACATTATTTATACAATTATTACAGTAATGCAGTAGTCTGCATACAGTAAATCTTCTATTTTTTGGAATAAAAATTCAAAATGGAAAGCTCACATATTATAAGAGGGGCCTGGAGACGTGACTAATGAACAGAAAAAAATGTTATTTTAGTGCTAGGAATGTTTACATCATTTATTCTGGACCCTATTTTGAAACTGGCATCTTTGGAAATTTGTGTGAAATTGGCCAAATTACCAATTCCTGACCACTTTGTTGGGTAGTTGAACTGGAACAATGGAATGGACCAAAAATAGGGCGTAAAGTGGGTGAAATTGCCGATGCGTTAAGTGTATTCTAACCTAACCACTTGTAATCCAGGAAAATCACTAATCTGGCATCCTACAGGTCCTGATGATGCTGGATTAGTGATCAAACCTGTATTTGCTGATAATATTTATCCCTAACCTACACACTGCTGTAACAACTTAACTAAAATGAAAAATATGGAAGAAAGTGTGAAATATGCCTAGTAAAAAGCAGGAGTCCCTGGGTACAATTAAAAAAACATCTGTGGCCCTAGAATCAACATATCGGCAACAGATATCAAATACAGTGGACCCCCGGTGTTCGTGATGCTCCAAACTCGAACAATTATGCAAGTGTATTTTTGTAAGTGTATATTTGGGGGTCTAAAAGGACTAGTCTTAATTTACATTATTCCTTATGGGAACAAATTCGTTTTGGTAACGGCACTTGAACAGCATTCTGGAATGAATAAATCACTAACACCGGGGTCCACTGTACAGTGGTACCCAGAGTTTCGGCCATAATTCGATCAAGAAGGCTGTTCAAGTGCCGTTACCGAACGAATTTGTTCCCATTAGGAATAATGTAAATTTGATTAGTCCGTTTCAACCCCAAAATACACTTACAAAAGCACTTACAATAATACACTTACATAATTGTTCGAGTTGGAGGTGGCCGAAACTCGGGTACCACTTATACTGCTTGAATGAAGATAAAAGGTTCAAAAGATGTAGAGCTTTCTTTAACAAGTGTGGGATGCTTGAGGCCCTTCCTCTTGAATGACCTTCAATTCTTCCTCCAACTCATACAAAGACTAGCAGGTTTTAACAAGCTTTCACTTATTCCATACATATGAAATGTCTGTGACATCTCTTCCCTATCCTTCCTCGATAATTTTTTTTAAGCTAATTCATAAATAAACAGTTCTTACCCTAAGTATTCCTCACTTGTGCTTTAATGTCAACAGCTGATTCAAACATTTTTTTTTCCTTCTTACATCCATTTGATTGAAAGTTATTAAAATAAATTCCTTAATATTAGATTGTATTAATTTTTTTATAACATTCATTTTTATCATCATTTATTATAAAGTTTTTAATCTTAAATTTTCGTTACAAGTTATTTGTTTCTTTCATACAGACTCAAGTAGATTACACTATGATTGGTGTGGTGGCACTAACATTAGAATTAGTTGTACCCCTGATGGAGCATCCCAGTGAAACCTTTCTCTCACAACTTGAAGAAGATGCTGTCAAGCTCATTTTACAACATGATCGAACAGTCATCACATCGTGTCTAGCGCTTCTTGGCTCTATTGTCAACACAGTTACCAAAAACTATAGGCTTATTAAGGA